>LKNJ01002949.1:24590-79567 GCA_002120245.1 Maccullochella peelii | reverse complement strand
AAGCCAGTCGAATCTAATAGTGAGATAAATGCAGCACTAAGGCTATCATTTTCTACATCCACATGAATATTAAAATCATCTATAATAATTACTCTGTTTTAAGGACTAAACCTGAAGAACTCTGAGAATTCAGATAAAAATTCAGAATACGGTCCAGGAGCACGGTACACTATAACAAATAGAATTAGCTGTAGTGTTTTCCAGGTTGGGTGTGAAAGACTAAGAACAAGGTTTTCGGACGAGTTATAATTTAGTTTAGGTTTAGGGTTGATTAATAGGCTTGACCTCCTCAGCCTGTGCCCCGAGGAATTAATGTAACTGGGGGGAGTCACATTAATGCTCACTCTTATTTTTTTATTTATTTTACTCGAAATGTTTGAATGGCCAGATAAATCCCAGCGAGTATATTTATTTTAAAACTTTGCTTGGGAAATTCAACTGTTCAACAGTAAAGTCATAACACATCCACTTGTGATATCAGCAAGTTAATAACTTGTATCTGTGACCTTTGTTTCATCTCTCTCCTTACTTCCTGTCTTCTCTTTAGATAATAAAAGCAGCAAATATCTAAAAATACTTTTAAATACTAGTCATAGTATCCATTCTTAGATCCTTAGATTTTTACGCTATAATTTTTCATTAATACTCCTGTAATATTACTATTAACAACCATACTGTATACTGTACAATGACCTTATTGTTATACTATTACTACAGTCATCCCATAATCATCACTTATCTAAATTATTAATTCATATATTATGGGATGATTGTAGTAACAATAAGGTGATTTTACAGTATGGTCTAATCAGACAGGGTACTTTAAAATGGCAAGGTGGGGTAACATATCAGTGGTGCGTGTGTATGTGTGTGTGTGTGTGTGTGTGGAGGCGCAGATAGGGAAACTCATTGTAGTAAAACACAAAGACTTGAAGAACCTCCACATTTCGTTTCCCATGGCAACGGCTGCAAAAAGGAAGTTGACATTGAAACTTGGAAGAAAATGACACCTTTAAAAATTGGGGTTTCTGAGGTATTCAAATTGCCATAATTGATGCTATTGATTGATGTGGCCTATATCTTTGCATTATGTTGGATTGGTTGCTATCCATTACACCTGGCTACAGCACTGGTCATCCACTGGTCACCTGCCAAAGCCTCTGCGTCCTCCTCCTCCTCCTCCTCCTCCTCCTCCTCCTCCTCGGCCGGACTACCCCTTGCTGGAGGTCATTACGCTCTTCATGCTGATTAGGCTTGAATGAATAGCGGCCTTTGTTCGGCTCCAGTTCCCACGACCCGGCATTCGCCTGGCAGTCGCGTGGCTCTATAACGGGGGCCCTCGCTTTAAGGGACCCTAAGGTGGGGGGGACATCTGGTCAATCTGACATCTGCTCGCTAACAGTTAACAGCAGATGTCTGACATTTGAAAACACAGAGAGTGATCAAAGCCGGATAAATAGCCTACACTGCGACAAGAGTGTTGCTCTTGGCAGACAAGCCCTGCTGTATTACTGAAGAAGCAGAGAGGTGTGCTGTGTCGCTATTAGTCTGACTGTCCTGCTGCAGCCAGCTGGTATTAAACAGAAGAGGTGTTAAGATTACAATTATTTAAATGGGCTACTTAGAAATCAGAACTGAAATCAGATTAATAGCTGATATAAATGATTTGAGAGTGAAGCACCTGTGAAGTGAAGCATCTTCCATACAGGCAGGCCTGAAGGCCTAGGCTACTGTGTACGGCTAGATCTACTCTCAAGTGATTTGTCAGTCTATTGTGTCTTCCTGTGAGCTTTGAGGGAATAGGCTTGGCCTTTTTGCAGGTAGTGTAATGTTGCTCCTGAAAAGAATAGGCGAGGGGCTCCCCGGAGTAAAGCACGGTAACTGCACACTCTTGTTCATCCCTGGGAGAAGAGGAAACTGCACTTTTTTGTTGGGTGGAGAGTGGGGGAGGTGGGGGGTGGAGGCGGGTAGGCTAGTGCATGGTTTCAGGCTGGACATCTGTCGCTTGTGAGTATTTTTTTTTTTTTTCTAGGCCGGGTCTCTCGGTTATTGAATGGAGCCAGTGACCTGTCAGTCTTGACTGATGGGACCCCGTGTGTGGGAAAATCCCGCAGCCAAAGAGTTGGAGCATTCACATGCTAATTGCGCCCGATAAATAAGAGGGCCGAGCAGCGCCGAGGGCCCTAGAGACGCGCAGAGATTGAGAGCAGAGGAGGCACAAGCGCACAGACATCCGCGAAGGAACATGACTGCTTCATCTATGGCGCACAACGTGGGGAAACATCCCAGTGCCAAGGAGGAGAGAAAGGTATTTTACTCTTGGATACACTATAGATCGATTTCTCCTTTAGAATATACAGCGTGATCCATGCACACTCCAGCATGGTGCCTCACCATCCTGGCTGCCTTTAACCGACGTTATTGGTTGTTGTTTTTTACCCTTACAGCTGAGAAAGCCGCTCATTGAGAGGAAACGACGCGAGAGGATAAACAATTGTTTGGATCAGCTGAAAGAAACAGTGATCGGAGCGTTCAGACTTGATGTGAGTATTTTCCTCACGTGTGCCATCCACTCTTACAAGTAAACAATGGAGGCTGAATGAAGTTAACTTCAAGGCTGCTCGTCTCTCAACAGCAATCCAAACTGGAAAAAGCCGATATTCTGGAGATGACAGTGAAACATCTGCAAAACATCCAGAGTCATAAACTCAACGGTAAGGAACATGGCTCTGTGCACGTGTCTTTGTTAGTCACATATGTGGGGTCTAATGTAAGATTACTTTGGATTATTATTTTTATTGATCCCTATAATAGTCTGCTGGCTGTTATCTCAATCATTTATGTTATTCCTTGGATCAAAAATAGGGCAATACGAACTGAAATATGCCATGAAATAGCTTGAGATCCCCAACATCAGTATCTCAGAAGTGGCAAAATGTATTCAGATGTAAAGTTATGATTAGTGAAGGTTTGTAATGTGGTCGTATCGCTTTTAATAGTTAAGTGAAATTGTGTTGCTCAGTAGTAAAAGTTTACTGAGCAGCTTTCTGATGGGAAACATCATCAATTGAAGAAGTTTTACTGGATGCATGTTGTGCTGTCACCACCAGGGGTTGCTATAACTTCACACTTCCACCCTTTTCTCCTGCAGACCCCACATTAGGCCTGGAGGCCCAGCAGAAATACAGCACCGGGTACATCCAGTGCATGCACGAGGTCCACAACATGCTGCTCACCTGTGACTGGATGGACAAAACTCTGGGCTCCCGCCTGCTCAACCACCTCCTCAAGTCCCTGCCCAGGTCCACCGATGAGCGCCCCCTCCAGCCCACACCCAGACATGATGTCCCTCCTCCGGCCAGCCAAGGCATGGGGCTCCCCGGCACACCCCTCAGAGGAGACCCCCACGTTGGGAGGCAGCTCCAGAGAGGAGGGTCCACCTGCCATGTGGCTGGGCACAGAGAGAGACCGGGACTCCACAGCTCCCACCTGGGGATGCTGGAGATGTGGAGGCCCTGGTGAACTGGTGGTGAACTGGTGGATTAATGATCTTGGTTCTCCATTTTGTTAGACCATCCTCTGTTATGTATCTTATAGATATGCTGCTCAGAAGACAAACGTGGGGCAGTTTTGTTCCAGTGATTATTATTGTAGGTGTGCTATAATGATTCTATACAGACCTTTTCTCAGTACTTCCCTTCAGAAGTCGACTTCTTGTAGCCTGCATTATAGAAGGCTCTTATTAATCTTTCATGTATTTATTGTATTAACAGCTTTATTTATTTGATATTATAAGGCATGACATTGCTTCTTAGACCACTTGCTTGGCATTGCATAGATTTTTATGTCTTCCTCCTTTGCTGTATGATTAACCCAAACATTAATAATAATAAAACTTATTGTACACTCTTGAGATTTTATTCAGCTTTTGAAACTATCTTGTCCATGTACAATTGATCTTGTCAATTATGTTTTGGCATTTCTGCTATAGTGGCCATGCAGAAGGACAGGACATGAGCTGACATACAACAGCTTCCCTTGATCTCACAAAAAAACCCAAACTGTTTACTTATCAGGATATTTACAAATAAAATCATACAACTATAGATATGGAAATTTAATTAGCAAATCAGGCCTGTTTAAGTGTTTATTATCCTACAACAGATAGCCTGGATTTTCACCACTGAAAGATTAGGTTGAAATTAGCATCAACAGTCCTGTACCTGAGAAAACGTGAAAGATATTAGCCTACAGACCTTTTTATAGTCAGCTAACCTTTTTTGAGAACATTTTTAAAGCTGCATTAATCTATATTTTTATCTAAATTATAAATCAAGTCATGTAATGACTGTGAAATGAGTCACTTGCAGTGACACAGCAAATTATATGACCCAACTCTGCATTTCATTGCATCTTTTTAGCCTCTTTTAGCTCAGTGTTTTAACAGCTGCAACTGCAAGTACTGAATAGTTCAGTCTCACCACGTTTCCAGCAGCAGCAGACAGGTGTTTTCAGTAAATAAACTCAGGTAAACACACTACCTGCCCAGCAACAAATGTCAGACAGACAAAGTTAGCAGATAGCTAGTGAAGAAACCTAGCTAGGTGCTAGCTAGACCCAGATATTTTTGTCAGATATTTCAACTCTCCTAGGTGGTGGTCTCCACACAGACCAGAGCTGAATGAGAGTGAATGTTCACAGGAAACATTTTGATCTGTCACAGCAAGAAAAGGACAGGTGTTACTAATAACATTAACGATGGCCCCGTTCTGTTCAGGTGTCCCAGTAGGCCTAAGTCATGATAGTGTGAAAGTGAGCCAGCATGCACAATACCAGGACCCTGAAACTGAAGCAGCTAAATGGAATTCAGCCATCATTAATTTTTTTATTTACACCTGTGTTTTCCTGCTGTAACATGTCAAACTGTTTTCCATGAAAAAGATGTTGCTGTTTAATGTCTGTTTGCTAGATAACATGTAAACTGTTGATAATGTGTCAGTGGGGTAGACGTTTTTCTGCCCCCTAGTGACCAAAATTGCAGCTTTAATTAAAGGGTCAGTGTACCCAAATCTAAGCAACACATTTTTTCATTTACCTGTAGTGGCCTCATATCTATAGTTTCAGTTTAGTGATGAGGTCTTTAGATGCCCAGTCAATACAGTGGAGGTGAATGGACTTTCATTTGTGGTGCCCAAAGCCGTTTTCACAGAAGACATTTCGACATGTCAGGAAAAATGGATGAATTCCACACTGCTGTGCCTCACTGGGACCATCATTAAAGCTATTTGTAACACCTGTGCTTTTCCTACTGTGACCATTTCCATAGGGACGATTTGTTTGGTAGAAAGTAGTTCCAATGAAAGCTGTTCACAGTGAGGTCTGTGGATTGTTACTGGAGAGACATGCTGCCTTTGAGTTCAGATTTCATCTTTTGATGCTTTTAGCACCACAAATGAAATTCCATTCACCTCCATTGTATTTGGGGTGGTGACAGAAATCTCAGAGACTGGTAGCCTATCTTAAAACCTGGGCCATTCAACTCAAACTAACTGTATGGCTATACCACAGGGACTGATTGTGCATATTATATGGCACTGACATTGACACTCTGCTTTACTAGTTTTATCTGGCCACTGGTAGACTATCAAAATTAAAATGAATCATATGGAACCCAGTGAGGTTTGGGTTTGGGAGCACTTTATAGCATCACAGCCGTCTCCACACTTACGTTTTAATAAAGATGTAATTCACCATTGGGTTTTAAAAAGTAGAAACGCGCATATGGCCCATTCTCCCGCTATTATTGCCGTTATGATTGGCCGCCACATGGAGCCACGCGGCTGGTCTGAAGAGAGGGAGGGGGACGCCTAGTCCCTCAGCGGAGCTCACCAACAAAAGCGAGCCGAGACAGCTGCTCTCCCCACAGTCCACACCATTAAAGATCTGGAACAGGGATCTGGGGGTGGCGAGGTGCCAAAAACCCTCCACTTGAAAGGTCTGAAACTCTTCCTTCATTTGGGGCACTAGAGTTTTGTGGTGCTTTCTGCGGAGATGCCGCGAAGTTGTGGACATGCCGTGCGTAAAAGAGCACCAGAAAACACATCATTGCATTTACCTGGAAGGTGGCACTGATGCCTGCGTGATGCTTTTTCGAGCAGACAGAACTGCTCGATTGTGGCCGTCATTTGCATGATAATACCGCGTACAAAACATGTAGAAGAACGAGTGCAGAGGGTTGAGCGTTCTTATTAGACATAAACAAAAAGACATTGTGCGCAAAGGACTAAACCAGCACATCCAAACGCAGAAAGTCCAATACTGATAGTACAAGTAGGCTAGAATCATTTAATTCTCTACAGCCCAAATGTTGTTTAAAGGATGACAGCTTCATAATTCCCATGTTTAGGTCTATACAAACACCACATTGCAATGTATCACGAATGGTGTAGGTTATCAGCAAAATCAACCAGACATTATAGACTCTCTTAAAGCAGAGCAGGCAACGTGAGAATGCAGTTGCACACAAATCAGAAGTCACCAAACAACGGGGAGAACAAACGAGGCGCAGGCCAACACCTGTCGCTTTCTTTGGAGAAGGGCCCTTAATTCCCCCGGCTGATTCAGTTTGGGCCGAGGGGCCGCCAGCAGCAGCTGCCAACTGAAGGCATCGCGTTACATCCGCCAAACAGCCGGGTAAATCTGCTGAGGCTCGGACACAAAAGTCTGCAGAACGAAGAACGGGTAGGGCAGAAAACAGACATGGAGCAGATACTCACTGGTAGTAATGCTGAGATGTTCTGACGCGTAAAAGTGGTCCGAAAATTGCGCAACACCATTAAATACAAAGCACTATTTTGAATAATGTCACCAAAGTCTATTTTCTATACACTGAATCAACCCCCAGGCTACAGTTAACGTATATTAGGACATGTAGCCTCATCACAGGCTATATGTATTAAAAAAAAATGAAGCAGCCTATCCTGCATGATAATGGATTTTGTACAGCTGGTTGGAGGTACAGTACACACAGTTGATTAGTAGACTACAAACAGTGGGTGGAAAAACAGAGCGGTCGGTCCCCTAACCCAGCAAACTGTCTGATTAAAGCCCATCCAGCTCCTCGGGGCGCAGACAGGGGCTGACCGGAGACAAAGGGAGTGGGCTCTCATTGGCTCTTGCCGTGTGCGCTCTGTTGTCCCCCAGAGAGAGCAGCGCAGCCCCTATTCACATGTTAATAAGCCCCTATAAATACTAACAACAGCCACTCAGCGCCAGCAGCACGTCTCACTAGGATTGCACAATAAACACAGGGCGCCTCACCTCGCCTGCGAGTTTGTCGATTTTTTTTTTTTTTTTCTTCCTGAAACCGGCTCCGTTTGCCAGCTGCCCCTCGCTGACGACTCGGGAGGAAAGAGCAGCAGTGGGAGAAGCCACAGAAGCGGCGATCCGACCAACATGGCCCCCTCGGCTCGGCCCAGCAACGCCGGACTGGACATGGAAGAAGATGAGTCCGACTACGGGATCCTGAAAGCGGACAGAAAGGTACCTACAGCGGGACTGTTGAGGGAATAACAGGCACTCTCTGGACACATTTGGCAGTGACGCACTTGTCACGCCGGTGACTGTCTGTAATGCATTTCGTAGCGCTGCAAACTGCAGAGTTTTATGCCAAGAATGTTTAGCTCAAGGGGAAACCTATTGATTTTATCAGACCGCGAGAAATGAACATTAGTTGTCTGCGCAGCGGTAAGCTTCTGTCACTGAATGAAGTGTGATCTCTGTGTCCCAGCAGACCAGGAAACCTCTGGTGGAGAAGAAGCGGCGAGCTCGCATCAATGAGAGTTTGCAGGAGCTGCGGACTATGCTGGCAGACACAGACGTGAGTACGGCGCACGCATACTGCTGCACCTCAGCTCACCTGTCCCTGTGATACGCAGGTAGATTTAGGTTCTAATGGAGCTCTACTGGTTGTTTCCACAGTTTCATTCCAAGATGGAGAACGCAGAGGTGCTGGAGATGACGGTGAAAAAGGTGGAGGACGTACTTAAGAACCGAACCCAAGGTCTGCATAGCTCTGTTCGACTTACACTCTAATGCTACCTAGGTTTACTAAGCAGTTCAGGGGAATTCAATCTTAAAGTTCTGTATATGACACTGGGAAAAGACTATATTTCAGTTACACCCTGACAGCTAAGGTTTGCATCCTCTTATAACTTCAGACCGAGTGATCTGTCCTGTGCATGATCATAGAAACCAAATGTTCCTGTCATCTTTTTGTTGGCTAAATATCAAACTCTACAAAATAAAGTATCACAGTATTTTGAGTCCATCCTAAAGTCATTATCAATATGGATATGCGACCAAACAGGTGCTCATTTCACTCAGCTAGAATAATACAAAAACATCAGACATATTGTATGACTTAACTGTGATTTAACCACTAAGAGAAAGACAATATAGAAGATGTCTCACCATATTATGATTCAAAATCCCAGCTGATGTCCAGTCTGATAGTATGACACTGATATCACAAAAGCTATTGCCCAGACAGGTAGACACATCCATGTTTTGGGGAAGTTGACAAAAGAGTCAAGGGATGTTGTAGTGTGTATGTATACTTGAAGTTCAACCTGAAATTTAGAGCAGTGGCTCCAAAGCTGTGGGTCGGGACCCCTACAAGGGGTCACAAGATGTTTAACGGAAGAGGAAAGCAGAAAAAACATAGTTCTGATACACAAAGGTATGCTTTTTTTCAGAGTTTCCTCTCAACTTTTGAGCTTTTGTTTTATAAATTACTGGAGAATTTTACTTCTTGAGGAAAATATTCAAATAAAACAACAAAAAAATTATTCTAGGTGAACTGGTCACAACTGGTAGGCATATGGAGCCAATTAAGAGGGGTCGCAAGTAGACATTTCTTTGGATTAAGGGATCACAGGACAAAAAGGTTAACAACTCCTGGCTTAGAGGCTATAAAAGTGATTTGGTGGTCTTTTATCAATAGGTTTAATCTGATTACTCTGTGTTCTCACTTGGATAACCAGGAAATAGTGGAAAATGTCTCACACCATTCCTTAAAGTCATGAGAAATGCACCCAACTGATAATGAGCAGTCCAACTGCAATAAGGTACAGTCGTTTCATAGTCTTTCTCTCTCCTTCCACAGAAACAGACGCACTCAACCGAGAGGCCAGTGAGAGGTTTGCGGCCGGCTACATCCAGTGCATGCACGAGGTTCACATGTTTGTGTCCAGCTGTCCTGGGATAGATGCAACGGTGGCAGCAGAGCTCCTCAACCATCTCCTGGAGTGCATGCCCCTCAACGAGGACCACCTCCAGGACGTGCTGATGGATCTAATCACTGACACTTCTGGGAGTAACAGCAGCACTTGGCACGGAGGCGGCGAGGCGCTCTGCACAACTCTGGCTTCACCTGGAGGAAGGAGTCTATCCTGTGGCTCGTCCTCGGCCCTCTCCCCGGCCCCCTCCACCACGTCCAGCGAGGACCTGTGCTCCGACCTGGACGAGACTGACAGTGAGCACAACCAGAGCTCCACTGACGGCTTGGAGAACAGGGAGGCCCTGAGCATGCCCACAATGACCTACCCTCGGTCTATGTGGAGACCCTGGTAGGGGTCTGGGGTTGGGATGGGATGCAGTTGGGATATGTTGAAGCAGGGTTTGTGGGCTTTCTTTTAAGATGTGACACTGGGCCTCTTACTGGAAGGGAAAATTCCACCCTACTACATATCAACACTTTGAAAATAGCCCTTTTTGCTGGTGTACCTTGCATTTCTGGGCACATTTACCCCTGCAGATAACTGGCCACATGCATGGATTTTTTTTTTCTGGATTCCCCACATTGATGTTCAATAATCAAATCTGTTCTTTAAGACACAGAGAGACCAATCTGTCCACTGGCAACAGCCTCAGATGACCAAAATGCAGTGCGGCCACAGATCACTTTGCGTTTTGTGGAGTAATGTGGCTTTTCTCTTCATCCACAACTGAATTCAGCAAGTTTACAGCCTTTCCTTGGCATTCTGGGAAATGTAGGAAATCACTCAGTGAAGTAGACAATGCAAGTTGATGGAACAACATTTCATCATAAAAACACCCCTTAAGTGCTTTGGATATCACCGAAAAATGTCTACCAGAGTGTTAAAGGGTGGAGTTTTCCTTTATCTCATTAGAGGGGTCCTTCCTCTCAAGGGCCCCTGCAGCTTGGGGCCTCCTGAAACTACTCCCCCTTTCCTTTTCAGTAGTGACTCCCTGGCTTTGAGTTGTTGTGACTTTTCTTTACGCCTGGTGAAAGATGGAACTTCCTCTCTCAACATTCACTTATAACCCAACAAAGGACAGACGAGGAACAGGTCAAGTTCACACTGTTTTGTGTCAATAACTCTGTGTATATAGGATTTGTATGTGGAGAAAAGCTCTTTTAGAAACCGAGAAGTGTGGCAATGATTAATATAAATATTTCTATTGTATTTCATAAAGGCCTGTAGTTTATTGGACCAGTAGCCTCCTTCAGAATGACCACTTTATGTTGTGATGATGTTTAGAAATGCAAGTAAAATGTCTGAATTTGCTAAATAAAATAATGGAAGTCAAAAGTTGTTGTCTGACTTGACTCAATGCACAGGAAACTTATATGGGTAAAAGGGATTTCTTCAAGAAGATTTGTGACATAAAAAAAAAAAAGGCCTATTATCAGGGAATGTTAGTTTATTGTTGAAAAAATGCTTTTCGTTGCTGTTATCTTGCCAGGAGAGTTTGTGATTTAGGCCAACAAGCTATTAAAAACACTGAGACTGAAGTTTGATTGCATGGCCCAAGGAATTAGGCTACTGGTTAAGAGTTTGTGTCTTTTTCTCTGCTAATCCTCACAAAATGGCCTTTGGTGCCACATGCTAAAAGTCCCATTTTGATGAACTGAACATTAAAATATATAATCACTCTACAAATGAATCATATTTGATCATATTTTATCATGCTCTCCTCTTCCTATTAACACCTCCGACCTACCGTCCCTTCTCCCAACGAGGACGTGAAAGAGTCGCACCTCTCCAACAGTTGTCTTCCCTCTCACCTCAGATACAATGAGCATATTAACGCGGGACTGTTAGATCCTGTCTGGACGCTCTGGATCAGCCATTAACCTACAGCGACGAGACGAGAGACGAGACACGGTGATCAAAGCTGCGACCATTTGACAGAAGAGCGTCAAAAGGCACTACAAAGGATACAAGCAGGCCCAGATTCTTCAAAGGGGGCCAGGCAGCACGCACACACGCACGTTTAGGATATTATATGAAATTGTAAATGACTGTGGGAATACTTCCCTCCATCAAACCCCTGCATGTCACAAGTCATCTGCTCGCTGAAAACGACAGATGACAGGCTGATGACAGGCAGATTTAGCGGGGGGAAAGGGGAACTATTCAGACAGGAGGGAGGGCTTTTGCGTCCAAATGCATCAGCTGTGGGTTTGTGACCATGCATATGACTCCTGAGGTTAAAGGTCGGTGCAGTGCAACAGTTGGCGTGAGCGCGATTCAATGGCGCAGGCGAGCATATGGCGCTCCAACAGACCCCCCGGGGGGGGACCCTGTCATCCTTGGGTGCTTCTCAACTGTCTTTGACTGTGAGAGAACAATCGGCGGCAGCAGCATGCTTATACAGGATGTGCTGCATGCAAGGCACAATACGCTTGAGCGCACTCAGCAGTTTTGAATTTGACTTGTCTTTTCACATGAAAACAAGCTTTGGAATGACATAGATCTAAAATGATATTAGTGGTCATTAGTACAACCAGGCCTGTGGAAACAGCTGTATAAAGTCTTCTGTGAGTCTGGAGGAGCTTTGTCAGGTCTGAGAAAATATCCCTTTAAAAAAAACAAACACCTGTCTCTTGTGAGTCTTCCCATAGAAAGGCTCAGTGCCAAAAACAGGTAGTGATAGCAGCTTCATGGATTTCTGGCAGCCTTTGATACATTACTGGACTGGAGGGCTCCCATCACTCCTCTGCATTATAAAGCATATCATGAGCTGATTTGCCTTTACTAATCCTCTCATATTTAATAATAAACTAAATGGTGAAATGTGCCAAAAGTTGGGTGAGCATTCCAGTGGAAGCCTGGTAATTATGTTAAATGATGTTTTGACCTATCATTAGGCTGCTTATAGCATTATACTGTGTGTACATTGCATCTGCTCAGGCTAAACTACCATGGCGGCCCCCACTGGCTTGATGGGCAGCTCCATGTGAATGCCATGGCCCGCTCAGCTGGCCAGCCACCATCGGTTTATCTATAGAGCTGCAATGATTAATTGATTAGTCCATCGAAAGAAGATATAAATAATTATTGCAACTATTTTGATTTATTGTTTCTGGTTTTTCAAGCACAAATGCAAAAGATTTGATGGTTCCAGGTTCTCAAATGTGAGAATTTACTGTTTTTCTTGGTCTTACATTATGGTATATGAAATATCTTTGTTGGTTGGACATAAAAAGGCACCTGCAGACATCACCTTGTGTTCTAGGATGATGTGATCGGCATTTTTCAGTTTGATTAATCAATTGACAAATTAACAGATAATGAAAATAATTGTTAGTTGCAGCCCTATTTATCCACTAGTCTTATAAGTAGCCACAAATTATCAAACCCCTCTGACTAAGCTAACACAGCATGTATATAACCCAATAGCGTATACATGTGCACAAAAGTACAAAGGCAGCAGTTAGCTGATTTCACTTTTAGGTTGATCATTTATTTCCCCATCAGTGTTTCTTTCTTCTTCCAGCCAACAGTGTATGGCCTTAATATGTTGAGCAATGGGCAAGAAAACAAGTCACCTGAGTCACACAGGTTATATTTCTGTAGTTTTATTATAACATTGTCTCCATGTCTCAAACAACACAATTTCTTACCTACAAAAATGCACAGAACTGTGCTAGTTTGACATACCACAGACTCATACAGTGGCAATGAAACAAATTTACATGACCGTACACAAGATCATGTGCCAGTACCGCGTGTATGCATTTACAGATCCTGGATGCTTCCAACAGCCCACCAGTGTGTAATATCATTAAAAAATATTGTCTGCATGTTTGACCTTGAGAAAGGTCAGGCTTAATCACCAGTGCAGCAGCCCTCTCTGGATCACTCTCAACATTCTGAACAGCTCATTTCCACATTTGAGTTTCCAAATGAATAAACGGCATTCTCGCATTCTCAATGGTTTATACACAGGTGAGCGTTGGAGATATTTTGCACAGAAAAGAGACAAAAGACCAAGTTAGACTGTAGTTGCTAAATGTGGTGACGGATGCCTGTCCTCCTCTGTCTGTGCATGGGATTTATTAGAGGTAGGGTTTGTCCCCACACACGCTCAAAAGCTCTCACCTTTGTCAAACAAACAAAACACACAAGAGGGAAAAATAGAACAATAAATAAAAAAAGACAATCATGAAAACAAACTAAGCCAGTGAGATGCTCTTGGTCCAGTCAGTGTTACATTCACAAGCCCCAGCAGTTTCTCTCTAGTAGCACCAGAGTTGTTCCCAGTTCTCATGCTGTTTACCTCGACTACATGGTGCCAATGTAGATCACAGGTTCCTTAATACTTCATTTCCTGCGTAACCCAGGTTTCTACACAAGGTTACTGAGGCAACATGGTCACCTTATTTGCTACAATTGTAATGCTTTTTCCCCACCGTAATCTATATTTCAGTGCTCGATATTGACCTTTGTTGAGGGAACGCTTTGCGCACACCCCTGCAGAGACTTGTGATTAGGAGTCCTCCTGGTGGCGCCTGAAATATGCTAGTATTGTAAAAAAGTGTGTGTTTCTATTTTTTAATCCATTAAAATCGATGTGTGAAGAAATGAGCAAAAGAAAAGTCTCTGAAAAGGGTTCAAGTGGAGACAATGTAATTTTGCATAATGTATAAATCCCTAAAATATCACTGATTTGTTCTAAAAAGGACATTTTGTACTGCACCATTTTGACAGAAAAAGAATATTACGCAACAATTCTTGCAGTATTCTGCAATCTTAAAAAAAGAGAACAACCATCCTCTCAACCTCTGCTTTTCATGTATTGTAATTACTGATTTTCTTTATGTAAGAAAAAAATATGTCATTAGCTTCTTAATCTGTGAGGGTGCCTACTTCTTCATAGCACCTGTGCTGTTTTAAGGTTGGCAGAGGCCGACAACACTTTGAGGTTATTCTTGGGATTTACTCACTTTAAGTATCCTGTGGAGTTAACTGTCAACGCCTGTTAACTGTTATTTATGAGTACTGTCGTTTAGCTGAATGGATTTCGCTTTAGCTTTAAAAAAATCTATTCAAGATACATTATCTTGTAGAAAATAAACAAGATACTTAGATAAATGAATAGCTCGCACTGTGTATCAGATTGTCACTGCTGTGGAAAGCTAGAATCAGCCTCCGTGTCATTGTGTTGGCTGCTGAGTCAGGTTCTAGTAGGATAAAAACTCATCCCTGATACAAAAGTGGGAATCCCTGCCCTTTGACCCGGACTACATCATCCTATGAGCGCCACAACTGTTCTACATAGTTCCTCATGGGAAAACAAAAGGGGATCCTGGGGTTTGAGGGACTTGAATGGGCCCATGTGGCAAAACAAAAAAAACACAAACATATGTCTGGTCACAGAGAATATTTAAACAGCAATGCTGGGCTGCTTATTAATGACATTTTTAAAATTGTTCATTGTTTTATCAAAATCTAAATTTTCCTGATGAAATATATTCATAAGAATGTAACTGTTAACTTGGTATTTTTTAGAATAATAACTGCTCATATTGCTGTAAAGCTCTGCCTCATGGGAAACAATTATTAAATTAAAAAATATCTGGGTCCAAAGGTCACCAACCACATGGGCTGGGTCCAGATCATTTCAGTGAGTGTGTGTAATACGTAAATACGAGGGTCAAGCATATGAAGACCCTCATAAAGCTTTACTGCCCCCTGTATGGGCGCAATAAGAACTGCACTTCAGCAGTCATCCTCTGCACAACACACACATGAACACACGAGCGACACACATCCTCATATTCACCACAGTGGCAACACAGAGTTCTGCTTGAGTTCATGTTGTGTGCGTTTGTCTCACATCCACATTGTGTGTGTGTGTGTGTGTGTGTGTGTGTGCGTGCGTGCGTGCGTGCGTGTGCATCATGAGGGTCCATGGCTGGTCGAGTGTGTCCCCCTGCTGGCGGTGTGTGTGTTCAGGAGTCAACGCCTGGTTGAGGCTGAGACTCCTCTGATTGGCTCTGGGCGTTCTGGCTCTCTTGGCTCAGATCCTTGCCCAGCTCGCCCATGTCCATGTCTGGCAGGCCCTCTTCGATGGGGTCTGCTGCTGCATCCTCGCAGTACACACACTCCTAAACACATACACACAGCAGATATTAAATATATTTAAATTTGACTATTTTCATACAAGTATATTTTTAATGAATTCAATTCATTTGAATGAAATAAACAGAAACTGTTCTTCTTAGAATTGACATCATCAGGGGACACTGAAACTCTGAATCTTCCCGCCAGCAGCCAGTTAGCTTACCTCAGCTTAGCTTAGAGGAAAGACTGGATATGGAGAGAAACAGATAGCCTAGCTCTGTGTAAAACGAAGTGTAAAACCGACAATTTGTGTTTTCACAGGGGTTATGTGCCGGAGTATTTCGTAGCTGGGAGCAGTGACTTTCTGGAGTCTCAGCTGTTTTCCTGGCAACCTAGCGATGACAACAAGACTCCAAGAAGTCAGTGTGCCCAGCCAGTCCAGCAAATTGTCGGTTTTTGTATGGATTAAGATGTAGGCGGAATTATTTTTACCAGTCTTTTTTCCAATCTTTATACTACGCTAAACTAACCAGCTGCTGGCTCTGGCTTCATTTTTAGCTGACAGACATGGGAGTGGTATTGATCTACTCATCTAACTCTAAACAAGAATACAAAAAAGCACATTTGCCAAAATGTTGAACTATCCCTGAAACTAGTATGTCAACACCATGACAATTATATAACATTTTCATTTGTGCGAAAGTGATGGTCAGTTTGTGTTTATGAGAGACTTAGCGTAGACTGATTGAGCACAGAACTAATCCTTCTGCCTTAAAATTAGAGTGCTTAAGAAAGTATGGATTTGAAGGCAAATAAAAGAACCAATTCAACTGCTGATGTTTTATGTAACAGTCAATACTTCATGCCAAATGTATCCCGAGTTTCAGAGAAATGTTACAATGGGCAAGAACTGTGATGGAGTTAATGTGGAATGAATGTTAATATGTTGCTGCAAACAGATTTTTGAGATACACGTGTGTGGTCCTGACCTTCACATTGATTGCAGCCGGTAGACCTCCCCTCCTCATCCAGGGGTGTTCCTCCACTAGCTCTCGTCGCTGGTCTGAGGAGAAGTGAGGCTGGCTCTTCTGCATCTGTCTCAGTTTCTCCTTGTCTTCTCGCAGAACCTTCTGAATGTCCCTGAGGATCAGGAAACACACACGTTACATATAGAAGGGCCTCTAATGTAAAAATTAAGTGTATACATCTAAATTAGTTTTGCACTTCAGTTTCCCCTAAGATAAAACCCAGTCAGTGACTTACCTGGATGGCATTTGATATGTCATCATGACCTTGTCGTCAGCATTGGCCATCAGCAGCCAGAGGGGCTCCTGGAGAACATATTTGATGAAATGCTCTCCATCCCCTTGGGTTAAGACCTTGGCCTGCGACTGGCCGCCTTCAGAGCCTTCTTCGCCTCTCGTCTTGGCCTTGGGGTCGTGTTCCAGGGAGTCAACGCTGCCAAAGTATTTGCTGGTGTTGCTGCTCCCTATACACAATTTTAGAGAGAAAACGTTAAATTTTTATACCAACCAATCACAAACTAGCAATCTAATAAATAGCATACATAAAAGTTACGTTTACTCAGTGGTTAGAAACGTTCGCCAAGTGTTCCTCTACTGACCTGTTCTGCTGCCAGAAGCTCCACTAGCTGATGTCCGACAGCCTGAGCCCGATCCGGAGCCCAATCCGGAGCCCGATCCTGAGCCCATGGATCCAGAAGTGGCTGATCCCGTGCCGGAGTGGGAGTCCTCCTGCTCCTGCAGCAGGATGTCCAGCAAGTCGCAGGATGAGGAGTTACCGTCGCTGTGAGCCCCATCTCCTGGAGACTCCACCTGAAACACAAGGCAGCAGATCAAGCCACACACTTCAGTGACGTGCTGTCTTTATCTGGAAGTGTTGGTGTGTAAATGAGTGATTGAAGCCTGTACAAGACAGAGTTCTGATGGCAAATCAAAGATGCAGTCTCTCTCTATCAATGGGTTCATTGTGTTTCTCACCTGTTGGTGGTTTTCAGTCTTGGCTGTGCCTCCGTTCTTCTCCCCAGCTGCCCCTGAAGCTGCGGCTGTACTGTTGCCCTGGCCTCCAGCAGGGAGCGCTGTGCTGTCCTGCCGTTCAACTGAGCGCTGTCCCTCCTCCATGCTCAGCAGATTGAGCTGCAGGGGCGAGCTGCACCGCGACTCAAACAGCGGTGGTGACGTGGCGGGCTCCCTCGCTCCAGAGGCTGGGGTGGAGGAGCGAGATGCCGCCCCATCTCGCGGCTCCACGGCCAGGGCTTTGGGGGGTTCGGAGGCTATGCTGTAAGGGAAGGCCTGAGCTGGATATGGGGCTTGAGCCACAAACTGAGTCTGCACTGGGAAAGAAGGCTGGGCAGCGAAGGGCTGCTGGGTAGTGTAGGCAGTCTGAGGGGCCTGGAAAGGTTGCTGGGTAGTGTAGGGGGTCTGAGCGGTTTGGAATGGCTGCTGGGGGGTAAAGGCAGTCTGCACAGGGAACGGCTGTTGGCTGGTGTAGGGGGCTTGTGTTTGGATGGTGTAGGCCGGCTGCGGGGGCTGGAAGGGCTGCTGAGCAGTGTATGCAGGTTGCGGCTGGAAGGGCTGCTGAGCAGTGTATGCAGGTTGCGGCTGGGTCTGCTCAGAGAAAAACGTTGGTCTAGGAGCAGCCCCCAGCTGCCCTATCTGTCCTATTTGGGGGAAGATATAATTGGGTAGCACCAGAGCCACCACAGGTGTAACAATGGGTGCAGGAAATGGACTGGCAGTGGGTGGGGCTTGGGTGCTCTGCCCCTCTCCAAAGCCTGCAGAAAGGGATGGGTCAGGGTGGGGGGCCTGAGCTGGGGCAGCAGGTGCTGGGGGGTAGAGTGGGTAGGCAGGCACCATAGCTGGGTAGGAGACGTTAAAAGCTGACTGGGATGCTTCTGACGGGGACCAAGACGTTTGGTTGAGACCCTGGAGAGGGGGCCGGGGTTTGCGGTTTGACACAGCGCTGTCTGACGAATCAGGATGCTTCATCCGTGGCTTCTTGGACTTCCTGTTGCGGATACCCTTCCTGGCAGTAGTCTCGGGCCTGGTGGTGCCCTGTTTGGCTGCACCTCGGGGTCCAGATGATTCTGAGATGATACATGGAGAAGTCAGAGGGTTGTTTTTCAGATACTTGGCTCACCAGCAAAAAGCCTGGAACTTACCTGGCTAGGATTTTTTTTAAATGATAACTAATTTATATACAGTACATTTACACAAAGAACATGCAAATACAGAATCCGGTACAGTGTAAAACCTTCAATTATGAGATATAAATAGGAGCTTTATAGTTTATATATTTTCAATCTAAAAGAAAATCTTGTCTTCTCTGTCTTGGTTTTATTGTGGTAGCCTCACCTGTTACACCTGTATATTGCATGTACCCTCTTGCAAAGAATACACTGCAGGTAATGTTAAACGACCGTACCTCCCACAAAGCTGAAAAACTGCTTTCTATACTTTCAAACATTTCATTCAACTTACTTTGATCTAATCTTTCTTTTTTAAAGATAGAGTCATAAATAAAAGAAAATTAATTATGATAACCATTTTATTCTCATGTGGTTACTATTAAACAGTGTGTACCTTGAGTGTTGGCTGGACCTCTCTGCTTGTGCAGATATGTAGAACAGTCCTTCTGGAAGGTCCTGGCATTGCGGAGCTCTCGACAGCGGGTGAGGAAGGCCTGCTCTTCTTTCTGGGTGTGTGCAGCCAGCACCTGTTTGGTCAGCCCCAGCCGCTTGTAGGCCTCCTTCTCCTGGCTGGGTGGAGACACCACGCTGACAGGCAGAGCCGGGGGCGCAGGGCTCTCTGCCACGTCCTCGATAATCTCTGTAGAACCAATCGGAGCCATGAGCATCAGTCAAACAGAATGTATTATCTACACACCATCTACACGTTCCAGGTATGATTCTGTGCCCGAGTGTTCGAGATCACTTTTATTAAAAAACAGACACAGACACTCACCAGACTCTGGCTGAGGCTTCTTGTCTCCCACATGGACGATGGTGCTGCTGTAGCTGCACTGTGAGGTGATGGACACCACGCTCTCAGCCTTGCTGGGCAGGGTGAGGGGTGCCAGGGGGCCCCCCACCACTGCAGCTGCTCCAGATGGAGGCTTCTTTGGTGCTTTCATGTTTGACAGGCCTGGCTGGGCATCTAGCATCAAAGGGTCTGGATGGGGGAGAGAGAAATCCTCTGTTAGCTCCAAGCCATAGATTACTACAATCTAATTCCTATCAGTAAAGCAGGTGAAAGTATCAAGAGACTGGATCTAATATCCTAGCACAGATGCATGATGTGTACATGCCTGGGTTTGTATCTTGAGGCACTTGCATGTCATCCTCTGAGCCCTTCTTGTCATCATCCGAGTTGGAGGAGGTGGTGTTGAGTGAAAACTGGTACTTCCTCTTCACTGTGATGGGGATGTTACAACTCTCCAGGTACCTGAGAAACAGAAATGGATTTAATCAGAGAGTGCACGCTTCACACATGTGATCTTTTAACCATCATCATCCGTGAACACCAACCCTTACCTGATGACACTGTCGAGGCAGCTAATCTGCTGGTAGGAGTGGACAGTCTGGTCTTTGCAGCTGAAGTCCTCCATACTGGATGCAGTACTGTCTCTGACCTGCAGAGGGGGCGCAGAGTCCTTCAGACGCACCGCAGGACTCTTCTGAGCTGCCGCTGTTGAGGAAGGGATGAGAACATGAAGCCTGGCAGGTAAACCCACAGAGCTAAACACAGATATAAACCACATTTGCTCTTTTTGTTTGATTTGTATTTAACTTTTTATCATATTTGACTGCCATACAAATCATTTCTGATTCTAACTGTTGTAGCACATTGCAGAGTTTCACCCATGCTTACAATAAATGTGCTCGCTGTGATGAACTTTGAGTAATAGCGACCACAGAATGGTGCCTGTTTGGTAATATTAAACTGAACTCACTGTCAGTGGTCTTCTTCTGCTCAGGCTTGGATGGTGATGGTAAGGGCGAAGGGGGAGGGGAGCGCAGGCAGACCTGGGAGTCCTGGTTCTTCAGCATGTGGACCCCTTTACAAATCTCCTGGAACGTCCTGGGAGGCTTGGCCTTGCCTGTCTCCTCCGCTGTCTTCCCCGTCGTGGTGTTCCCATTGCTCTCACTGGACGAGCTGATGCTCACCTGCTGCTCGTGGGAACCATTGCTGCCATAACCGCTGGAGCCCATGTTGTGGACTGGCTGAAGAGAGAAAAGGTTGTTACAGACACTGTCAAATGCGTGTATAAAAATGTGTATTTCAGCGGGGGGTCTAGTGTGTGTGTGTGTGTGTGTGTGTGTGTGTGTGTGTGTGTACATACTTGGAGTAGCAGCCTGTGGATCTGTTCACTAATTTCCTGGATGTCTGAGTCCATGATCTTCCCTCCATGGAAAGCTGGTGCTGCAAAAACATCTTCATTCACAGGGCCCCTGAAAAAACACACACACACACACACACACACACCACTGTCATCTAGCATGTTCAAAGTAAAATATATTCCAACGTTCCACTACTGAAGACTAAAAAACCTTAACTAACAACAATGCATTGGGTATACTCACATGCGGACTTTGTGCCTGCCAATGACAAAGGAGACCTTGCGGCTCCAGGGGTTGACGAAGCTGGACCAGCTGGTGTCGATGGTGATGTACTCGCCGTTTCTTGCACAGAAACGGGTCGAGGAGTGATCGAACGGCTGACCAGCATACTGCAGAACTGTTGGCAACAGAGAGCAGAGTGTGTCAGAGAGACAGAAAGCTGAGGGTTTAATGCACCAGTCAAATTATTGGATTATTTTTCTTTAGCTGGACATTCATTAAAACCTGATACATAGTGATTTAACACAACCAGGCTTTTTTTTATTTGTCAAAGCATCTTTAACTGGTAAATTGAAATCTGGTCTCCAGTATAAACTGTGGATGTAAAAATAACTTTTCAGCACTGATACAATGCTGAAAAGTTAAGAAAATCAAGTGAATGAAAGGGGTCTTACTCTTGCGATGCACAGCCAGCATTAAGGGTCGGTCACTTGGGTGCAGATTGAGTAGCACAGGGGTCCCGATCAGGTCCTGAGGGAGGTAACCCAACAGAGGAACAGCCCTGATGGAGAAACAACAACAGTGTGTTAATGACAACTTCTGAACCTCAGGTCCTCCACTTTTTATCAGGTTTCTACGCCACGAAATCAAACTCACCTCTCATCCACATCCTGGAACACACAGTTGGGTGTGTGTGTGGTGGTGAAGATACGCTTGTCAGGAGGGATTCTGGGAGCTGTGGAGAGAGAAGAAGATACTAATGAATTGGCCAGTAAGACAAATAAGCAAATGGTGATCGTTAAACATTACCAGTACCACGCTTTTAGCCAATTGCTTTATTTAATGTTGCTACTATTCATACACTCAACATTACCAACTTAGTAATGTTCATATGGAAAAGAGGACCATGATCCATTATTAAATGGATACAAAATAAAACACATTATAAAACACATTAAACCACGTTTGGCTATTTTTACACAAGTGGCTTTTCTAGAGGTTATTTTTTCATGTAGGTCTATCACATCTCATCTTGTCTATGGACAGCCCAGATGTTTAGAGCAGTAAATATGTAAAGCTTTTTATGTTATGGGATGTGTGTTACATGACTCAGAGAGGCAATGTGGCAAAATGAACACTAAAAATGCGTGTGAAAGCACGTGAATGTGGTCACAGGCCTCACCTTCGTAGCCAGAGTGCACCCTCTCAGCCAGCAGGAGGCAGCAGAACTGTTCCTCCCCGAGCTCAGCATCCTGGACTTTCATCAGGTAAGGAGTCATACGGAAAGGATAGTACTGGAGATCCCCTTCACGCTCCTTACCGCCACTGCAACACACACACACACACACCATTATAATACTTTATTGGAGTTGTACCTAAAGAGGATTTCAAAATACAGTTCACAGTTTGCCCGAATTTGTACCATTGTTCACAAGAATCGCCTATTTGCTTTTGTTGTAGATGTAAAGCAGAGCAAAGAGCAAATAAAAGGATTTAGGTTTAGCAATTTGACTAGAGAAAGCTCATTAGGGATTTCTATATATTTGATTTATTACATTATGTTGACTCATATTTAACACATCACAGTTAATAAGTATGGACTTTTAATGGTCTGACATATCAGCTCCTGAAAGATGTAACCTACGATCGTTTGTAGGTTACATTAAATTACTACATTAAAACATCACTCACCTGATGCGGCAAAAGAAGGATTTCTCCTGCATGCACTCTGTGGGAGACGACTCTGAATAAGAGACAGGGAGAAGTTGGGATGAATATATCACCAAATGCATCAGGTTGACTACATCCAAATGGCCCATATGTTAGTCATCTATGTTCATCACACTGTTGACCGGACCTGAGAAGTTTGTCTCTCTTCATTGTAATCAAAGGAAAAAGTTTGGTTTGATGATAGACATGAATCAACGTCTCTGACACAGTGTCAACAATAATTGAAGATTAAGCAGAATTTATTTCAGAGCTTTTGCAGTGGTTCGCGTTAGATTTCTGCAAGTGTACTTAATAAATTGCTAACTCAGAGCCTCCGACTGCACCAACAGACGAATATGTGGCAGGTGTGTGTTAGTAGACGTGCATTTGTTAATGTGTGATTGAGCATATTAATGAAATATGTGCTATGTGTGTATGAGCGTGTGTGTGTGGGGGTGGGTCATGTGAAGGAAATGGATGCTTGTGTGTGTGCAGGTGGTATGGGTCATGTTTCGTGTGGGTTCTCCACGTGCCCTTTGTGGGGCAGCCCCATGTAGGCCCAGTTAAAATAAATATGTGTTTCTTTCAGTTCCATAATGAGGATTAAAACAGCTGAAGCTTAGAAACATTTTCACATTAAGATTTTAGACAGCTGGTACCTGCTCCGGTGCACATGCTCCATGAGGGCAGGCGGTAGGGCGTGGTGAAGCTGTAGAACACGCTGACGTCCTGAGGCGTCAGGAACTCCACAAACTTGGCATTGTTAAACACTTCCCGCTTGCAGTTCAAGATGGACGCCGCCTGGTCCGAGATGTAAACAATCTTCCCCGTGATGAGCGAGACGGCTACAGCAAATATATCCTGCCGGTGAAAAGATTTGAACTAATCGGTTAGTTAGGTGTCATTTCAAGATGTGTCCTCTTTTATGTAATTACATTTATTGTAAGCAAATTTCAAATGTTTCACAATATGCAGTATTTTTTGTTGTACTGTTGAATAAAATCTTAAAGAAATTACAATATTTTCTAATATAAAGAGCCAAATTGCTCCTTTTCTGCCACATTTCAGCATTTGAGACGTGACTTTTTTATTTATTTTTTTCACTTAAAATATGAATTTTTAAATGACATCTGCACATTTCAGACAACTCCCACCATTCCCAACTTGTATGTAGAAGCTAACATATGGTATGGCCATAGACTTTCTGGATGTTCCTTATTTATTGTGAGGAGAGATCAGAGGTACTCACAGTGTTTTTGAGGGTGTATTCAGAGGTGATGCTGTTGATTTCCTCGATGGTGTAGGAGGATACATCAAACCCTGGTGGCTGACTGTCATTAATCATCAGCATCTGGTAGTATTCCTCATTGGCTGCGAAACAAAGAGAAGATGGGTCGATGCACACATCATTTCACACACTGTATGTGGTCGGTGAAAAAGATACTTCTCTAAGCACCGTGCTCTACTTAACAGTAAGAGATTTTTTTAAATTGTTTTTCGTGCAATATTCACACCCAAAATCAGAGAATATGATTCAGAATCTATACCAAAGATCGGTCCATATTCTACAAAAGTTTTTTCGCCAATGTAACAGTCGTCAACATCGCTGATGTACATTAACAACGATGTGAATACATGTGCATGAAAAAAGTGCCAAGGGAAGGGAGGCTTACCTTTCACCTGTTTGACACACCGCAACGCATACTTGAGTGTGTTGATGGTGCTGGACTTGCCCTTGCTCCTCTTTTCCGATGGCAAGTGCATCTTCAGCTCCTTGAGGGTCTTGAAGAGCTCCTTCTGTGTCTTAGCTTTGGCTGACTGTTCACTGCTGCAGGGCGTGCATGAGACAGATACATGTGTGTCAAAATTACAAGGTCTCACCAGTGTTTTCACACTCTGAGAAGCACAGCTTCCCAGCATGCCCCAGGGGGGGGATGAGGGGATTGATTGGCAGCGGGATGCATCACATGTGGGTCTGACTTTGTATACTTTCTACTGTTGCATGCAGGTAAAAACTCCCACTGCTAACATATTTTACATCTAAGGAGAAATAAATAAGTAATCTTCTACTGTCTTAGTTTATTTTCTGTCAAACTTTTTAAGCGTATCAAATGGCAAGCAATGCATCTCAATTCAAACTGAATTATGACAAGTACCATGTAAGATGTAAACTGACCTGCAGCCGCTGGTGGAAGGGTTGTCCTGCTCTGAGCTCACCAGACTGAAGGCGTTGGAGCTGCTTGGCGGCGAGGGGCTGTGAGAGTTTGAGCTGGAACCATAAAGAACATGTTGTGTTATTAAAGGTGCATAGAGGCACAGCAAAACAAAACCAGACAGTTAGAGAGCCAAAACAAAAGGCAAGGCTAAACATATTAAGTGAGTCAAGGACTTGCTGTTATAGAGTGTAAAAAAAACAAGTGGCACAGTTCAAGACAAGGAGCAGGTGCTGAACTCCTGAATGTAGATAGAGATAGATAGAAAAATACTTTATTGATCCCGAGGGAAATGTAGGCATCCAGTAGCTTAAATACAAAACACCAATACACACAAGGATATAAGAACACAAAAACACAGCTGTGAAGTGAAAGTCTAACCACAAAAACTACTACAGAGAGCTGTCACTATGAAAAATACTAAATGGAATAAATGCAAATGTAAGGTGATTAAAAACTAAAAACAGTGCAAGAATAATGATACTGCGGATAATATACATAAAATACAATTAAAGATAAGTATATAAACAAATACTATGCACACAAGCCCCTTTCTCTAAATATGCCTTTCATTATAGAGGATAATCTATAAATATAAAAATCTCTTCTATAAGTACTTAGATAGAAAATCTTTGTACTTAATGAAATTTTGTTTTTAAATTATTGTCTAAAAGTGGCATCTAATTTAATGGTTAATATAGTCTTAAGATTGTATTGTAGCTCTAATAGGAGTAATACACCACAAACAAAGTGGATGATGCAGTGAGGCAGTGAAGCAGGACACTATAAAATCATCAAATCAAAATCAGCCTTTGTAAAAGGAGACCCAGGGAAAGAGTGAAGGGAAGAGGAATACAATCGTCAGCTAATAGGAGGCTTATCACAGTGGTTCATGCCCAGTGAGTCCATTGACTCAGACTGTATCTATCGGAATAGCTAAAGGCAATAGAAGAATACAAAGCCACATTATAACTCACTATTATTACATGAACTGAGGCGTCATCTGACGAAATGTCAGTTTCTGGTGGCGGGCTGATATATCGTCAGATTTATGAAACTATCAAATATCAATCCTATATCAGTCGGGCTACGCTTCTCATAGACAACAATGGAGTATTCACCTGGTGTCTATCTTTAACAAAGCTAACTGCCTTCAACTTCCTTAACATGTGATTGTTAGCATGAGACTAAACTATCTACCAGAGCTAGAAAGATAACATTGGGAACAACCTTCTTGTATAATATCAGGAAATGGGCTTAACTACAAATAAGTTGGTATAAACTTTGAAGAAGGCACTTGGAGAATACATTTCAGTCAGCAGCACAAAGAGTTTGTAGCAATCAAAATTAAGGTGGTGGTCCATGTTTTACTTTTGAAACTCAAAATGGGTGGCAAGTGTTTTATGTTACTCAAGTGTGTGTCTAAGTCCTGAACTCATTCTGTCAGTACGTTCCTGTGCGTAACATCATCAGTCATTGAGAAAGTAATACAACGGCTCAGTGTTGAACAGCAGGACAACGCTGGCTATGTTTGTGCAGCAGTTCACGGATAAAGTGTACCTCCAATCTAATACAAGTCCATACAAAAGGCCTTCAATTTATCATTGGCATTGTGATGGGGAGCTGTTGAATTTAAACTAATGTTTGAGCCAGAGGTTAGTGGTGGTGTTGTACTGGTGATGTTGAAAACTGTCTCCAGTGTTTTCTCCACCTCACGGATGCAAATGGAGATGGAGAAAACATTAGAGCTCGGTTATGTAACAGCCGACCACTAGAAGGTGTGCTTTTCTCTTCAGACAAGAGATGAAAATGATAGTCTGACAGATGTGTGTGTGTGTGTGTGGGCATGGTATTAAAGGCCTGACATCTTTGAATTGCATAAAATCTTATCAAAATCATTTCTAAATGAAACTGTGCCGACAGTCAGTCTTTTTGTAGTCTGTCTGTCTCATAATGAGGAATAAACCCCACTGCTGTCCTCTGTCTGAGACAGTCACTGCTAGACTACAACAATGACTCAGACCAACAATGACTCATACAGGAGAAAATGGCCCTTCTACTACATTTAATGAACCTTACTACTGTGACCTAGATGGTCTGCTCCCCCATGGTGGTGGGTAAAAAACTTAATTTACCATGATTCAGTGCGTTTGATGTGCCCTCACCTCTTGTTACTCCCTGAAGACTCTAAGAGAGCGGAATCCTTGCCATTGCCATTTGAGCTGCCCACAGACTCATTGCCATGGGACTCATTGCCGTGCGACTCGTTACCATGGGATTCTGTCCCGCTCCCACTCGAGCCACTGCCACCCATCTCTACATCCTCGTGTAACGGTGGACGTGGCCGCTTCCTGTCATCGTGCGGGGAGCCCGGCGAGGCCTGGTGCTCATGGCCGCTGTCGCTCCCCTCGGAGGCCAGGCCTAACTCTCCTTCCAGTTCGACCCTATCCCGCCCGGCACAACCCTCGCTGTAACTGGCCATGCGGTGAAGTTGGCTAATGGGGCCGCAGGGAGAACGCTCCTCTTCTTCCACCTGGAACCCGACCTTTTCCCGGGTCCGTTTGCGCCCGTCCAGGGTTGAGTACAGGTAGTGCTTTGGATCGCTGTCCTCAGACATGGGACGGGCCAAAGGGCAAAAGGTGGGGGATTAAGTTACCTTCCACGTGGCAGTACTATAAAGTGCATGGCACTGGGACGTAAATGGAGTTGATGCCTCAGGAGTGGGGATGCAGTCTAAAGGAGGAAAATAAAACACACATGAAACTACTCAGAAGAACCCTTTACAATACAGTGCACTTCTATAGCAGACAGCAGATCAATAGTAAAGAAACACATTCCTAAAATAAGAAACAATCAATGGGGATTAGAAGAAAGCATCCATCAAAAATACAGCAGTATTCTTTGATCTGATCAGCCAGTGTAGCCTTGGATCTCTGCAGTTTTAAAAGTCAGTGAGAAAAAAAAGGGCACAGCAGCACAGATAAAATATTCTTGTTATTGCACACACACGCACACACACACACACCCATACCAAGGCTGCTGCCATCCATCCTTCAAAAGGTCTGCAAAGTAAATAGGTCGTTGTCTGCCCTTTCATTGTGGACTTAAGCCCCAGACCAGTGGGATCCAGTTCAGTTTTTCAAAAGCGCTTTTTGACATGAGATGAAAGCACAGCTCTGACACAAACACAAACAAAAACCTTTGCCTCGCACAAACCATCAGGACGAATTTGGAAAGACAAAATGCTTTGAAATAATCTGTAATATTCAAGTTACCTCCAGTCTGGCCCTTCACTAATGAACTAATAGACAGGTAGGAGGGAAACTGGCAACCAATCTGTGGGGAGAAAATGGCTCTCTCTTGTAAATAACAGCATTATCATTAATGCCAAGGATACGGATGCCACACAAACAGATGATAAACAGATGTGTTGATGCATCGCCCATGTTCACTTAAGTCTAAATCAAATAAAGGTAGCCTTATGTAACACAGTGCGGCGTCCTTGAATCGAACAGCAATATAAAAAAAAGGCGATGTGCATAGTCCCTCATGTAACATTTACCTTGTATCATAACCATTTCAGTAATTACACAAGCCACCTTGGACAGCCTCTGCCAACTCTATGATCGTATGGACATCCACATTATCAGGTTGAATTTCACTTGCTTGACTATTCACAAGCACTCGGGGGCGTAACAATCTTATTTGTTCTCTAAAAGAAACTTGATAAAAATACAAGAGCAACAGTTTTCATCAGCTCTGCTGCCGCCTCCTCCTCCTCCAACACCCCCCAACAGCAGAACAGCAGTAGTTGGAGCTATTTATGTCTGTTAAAGCCATAATAGGAAATACTGGCAACCGGTACTGAAGCCAAATCCAAAATATTTCACTGTTTTCCTGCTATCCAAGATCAGGTTGCAGCTATTTATGTAAGAGTAGAAATTCAACAGCTTGCCTATTCTTCCCTCTTTACGTAAGCACTTTTTACATAACTTCTCAAAGTTTCAAGGAAGGGTTTTTCATGTGTGATCTACAAAAAACTAGCAGCAGACTTTCCAACCACCCACACATCCACTGCAACCTTCGCAAATGACCCACTCTCCAGTTTTAAGTGAGGAAGCAGCCAAGCCGCAGAGGGGACTATCTATTGGCTGCTGCAAATGACCAATCAGGAGAGAGCAAGGAGTGACAACATGATGTCAGGCTGAAGTTCGGGGTTAGAATTATGTCAACAGAAACACAGGCTTATTATTTCCTTTTGCAAAGAGAAAAAAGACCCAAACTCCAAGAACAGCATGTTTAAGCTCATGATACAGCACTATATGACACAAAGTCATAAAATTAGACTGTTAACAATATATAAGCCAGCAAGTTATTTATTACTGGAAACAGTGTAAACTGTATGCAGCAGGGTACTAAGGCCTTGAACAGCCAATAATAAATGCCACAAAACATTTAAAAACTAGGTTAATGCAATGCCACTGTTGTCAAACACAAAACATATCAAGATCTGCAGCATAAAGAGCTTTCTCATAACAGAGAGCAGAAGAATTACATAATGAAACTCAACTCCCCCTGCTTCCAGCTCAGCCCTGTTTCAGCCAGATACACCCAACACACTAGCACAGATCTCAGGCATTATACAACGCTGCTCCAGTCACATGGATTTGGCTATAGTGCAGCACAAAGCAGTGGTAGCCTTGTTGCATAAAACCTACATGCTTCACACTACTTTTGAAGTGCATGAATGGAATTTGAGACAGAAATGACATGAGCATAGTTGAAGATCGAATAGAACTCTTGCTAATCATTTACACAATCTGGTTAATCACAGGGAAAAACATTAGGCCAGTGTTATTTGAAGAGGATAGGATAACTGCAACTGTACATGTTCTGGTACAATTTATTAGTTTCTCCATGTTCAGTCATGTTAAGGTCTACTCCAGTATTTCATTCAGGTGACATAATCGCAGTGAGTTACATCACAGTATCTGCCACTATACTACACAATTTACTTAATTATTACATGTATCTTACACCTTATGAGTCATGACAAGAGTAATGACCGGTCAATAAAACTGTTGAAAAAATAAATAACGTTAGACCTATATACGATTGTTATTATTAGTCTTTATTGCCTACAACTTTAACCACCATTTCCTTGTATCCATTTAGTTAAGTTTGTATATACAAAGTTATTTTATAACTACTTTCATTTATTTTCCTTTTTTTATATTCTGCAAACCAACCTCAATGCCATGCCATTATTGTCATTATTTGTTGTTGTCTTTTTGCTTTCGAAAAACTAAAAGAAAATTTTAAAATACATTTAAAAAAATAATAATAATAACAATAGCATCTAATACATTGGCTCCTAAGCTTTTGTAAGAGTGGCGTGGTACAGAGTATCTTCTTTGTAGCTGGAACAATGTCACCAAGAGTTAATCAATATTTTGCATGAAAGGAAAACTCCTAGCTGCTTTCTGTCATATGGAGGCGACATATTATAGGAGTCAAACTGAGCTCACAGTCTACCTGTGGCTGTCTAACAAACAGTTGGTTGTCTGTCTGTGTGTGCAGATCTCTTAAGAGGTTCTTGCATAGTAAATAAACCTACTTGCTTGGTAACACTAATCCATTTATTTCAAAATAACGTCCGCTCAATTACATTTGACATGAATCTACCTAATATATTGAAATAAAACCATTTTCTCAGGTAATACATACAATGATTTCTTTTTGTCCTACCAACTGAAATTGAAAAGAGCTCATTTTTAAAGTCAGTGATTATATTTCAATGTCTATAATATTTCATACATAGACCAGCTTACACAGGATAAAGGTTATATTAAAGAAAACATGATTAAAACATGTTTGTAATGGGAACAAACATCCCTTCCCCCATCTAACTCCCATTGACCTGCTATTCAAAATCCACACACACGTTGACCTGCAATCCACAGCACGGTACACTGACACAGTTATGTAAAAGTAACGATATCGTTAAAAACCCGCATCAAAACAGCAGCCGCTTGGCCGCAGAGGGGCTATTTCACAAAAGCAGACCATTTTCCTTCTCTACGAACGAACAGAAACCCTCGAACCGGCATTTTAGGTTATAAAAGTAGAATAAGTAGAGCGATCAGAATTTTCGAGCATGCGCACATCGAGTTTGTTATGCAACTTTTTTGCGCTCGGTTATTTATTCTTGATTTAGGAAATTTAGGAAAACCCACCTGTGCTGCCGAGATAAAAACCGCCTCTCCGGTCGTCCTCGGTGTCAAGTAAAAGTAAACCCGACCAGTGAATAAAACATTCAGTTAAAACATCCAGCATTCCTCAATGGGAGACTGGATTCAGACTACACACAGTAGTCAACAGATCCTCCCCGGCTTTCTCAGCCTCTTTGCCTAATAGCAAATCGGCTAGCTAGGCTCGCGACCTCAATTCAGACTCCGCCCTTAGCGTTTCCCAATTGGCTGGAAGCTACGGGTCTCCATGGAGAAAGTGACGGAATTGCATTAGCGAGAGCTCATTGGTCCAGAGCGCTGTCCGTCGTTTTATATAAACAAGTCATCCACTGCACGTGGAATCCCATGTTGTGTGTCTCGTGCGGCGTGAGCCTGGGGAAGTTACTACTACGCCGGTGCCATTATCGAGCTGATGTGCATATTAAAGACGTCTGTTGAGGAAAAGGAGTGCATGGAGAGAGTGTTGTCGAAGCGAAGGGGCAAAGCCTACACCTTTGGTGGTAGCCACGTTTTTCCATCTGTTATTGCACTGCAGTGATGTTGCCTTCGAGAAAGCATGAATGAAATGTCTGCCGACATTATGGAAGATTATTGGTGAGGCTATTTGAGGGAGGAAATTAAGTATCTCACATTTTTTCACAGATACAATTTTAAGAACACAGCCATGACGGCTGTAAAGTAACACAGGTCTAAATAAGGCTATAGCTTCTCATAGGCTAAGCAAAGTAGGTCTACTGGAGAAAAAAACTACAAGCAAGGCTCTAATCTTTCCCTCCCTCTTGCTTGCATCTTCAGCCATTTGAGAAGGATGAGGGTTTACAACCTCTTCCTACTCCAGACTGAGACCTTTGAATAGCCTGTTATGTTGGATGGGACTCTGCTTTGTGCCAAGCTTACTCGTCATCACAGTTTGTCATGAGTGGCTGAAACTGGAGAGCACACATTATATATTTTTTCACATGCTGGTGTGGTAGCCGCAACACCATATTTTCTCTTCTCCAGCCAAGAGCCTCCATATAACAGCTCAGTGCAGAAATCTGGACCCGGGCTCTCTGAGTACCAGTTTCAAGTGGCTACCCCCACTGAGGTGGGAGTCAACAACACACCGTGCAGTCTGCCTCATGGCGCTCAGTGTCCACTCACTAGGACATGTGAGAACCAAGTCTCTCACATCCACCCTCTCTAAACTGGCTTCTTATATGATATCCCACTATGAGCCGAATACTGTATGAGGCTCTGTTATTGGATTCCCCTTGCTTGGCACATTTCCTTTGTGCTTTCGCCCTCCTCACTTTTAGCCACACACACACACACACACACACACAGACACACATTTAATTTGCTGGTGGGAGATCCTACAGGTGGGTGGAATTTTTCTGTTCTGCACTATGGTAGACAGTAGACTGAAGAGGGCTCGTGGGAGTTGAAGGGAAGTCACTGGATAACATACAAATCTAGATATATAAAAAGATATATTCTTGCCACTGAAAACATGTCTAATGAAATGTATGAAGGTATATTTTTGAGACAACATTTTCGTGAAATAGCAAAATATTTGCTTGTGGATTGTCAAAAAGTGTCATATTTGTGCAGAGTAGCTGTAAAACAATGTAAAAAATGCTCACTTAAAGAATCAAAAGTAAAAGTGTGCAGAAAAATTACCCTGTGACTGATATACTGTATTAGTATATATGACATGATTAGGTTGTTAATAGTCAGGGGCTTAACTGCGTTATATGGCTCCATTTGCTGAACACAGGATTTATTAAATTAAAGCAATATTGCAATTTTAATGCATTTCCAGAATCCTTTGTAGTGTCTGTTACCTGGCCCTGGTATATAGTACATTAGTGTCCACCCCATTTGGCTTTAACTGTATAGGTGTGATCCTGTTCATGTAAAAAGACCACTATTTAATGTCATGTACGAAGCCTCTGAAAGTAGGCCAGCATCAAATATGTATAAACAAATGTTGAGGGGGGGAGGGTGGAAAATAATGTCACAGATGCATCAGTTGAGGGAGTGACACAGCGCAAAGCTAGTTAACTGCCCAGTCCTTGACCACCTGTGTGTGGGATGCAGCCGCATCATTTGTATTCATGAAAGTCAAAGTCAGGAAACATCAGCCACCTGTTTCATACAGTGATGTGAGGGGACAAAAAGGATGTGCGGAGGCAGCATCAGCAGGTGTATGTCATCTAAAGATACCAGTGACGACACAAGAGATTGTGCTGAGATGTATTCAGATGTTGAGTACATTCACGCATAATCACGTAACTATGTTTGCTGTTGTTTTTCTTCACTGTCCTTGAATTCATTTTCAGATTACTTTTCATTTGATATGTTTTATCCCTTGTTTACATCTACCACTGTGTCTGCACTCCCTATGAACAACCCGTCTACCAGGTTATTGAATTATATAACTGCAGTGAACAACAACACACACACACACACAGCAGACGATTCACACTGAGAAATGGTTGTGGCTTCAAGTAATAGAGAACCGATAAATGATGATCGCTGAAGGACGGTAGAGACTTTGTTAACATTCCCCACAGAGTGAAAAGAAATTCAGTTCCTGAGTCATACAAACAGCAATAAAAAAGATTTTGTTAACATTCCCTACAGAGTGAAAAGAAATTCAGTTCCTGAGTCATACAAACAGCAATAAAAAAGCACTTTTGTGCGCCTCAGATGATAAACAGCCCTCACACAAAGGAGCTTCATGATGAGGAGGGTGGCATTTGCAGAGATCCCCTTAATATCCCCTCATTCTGGCGTCGAGATAGGAGGTCACCAGAGGCAGTGCTGACACACATGCAACTGCGGAAACGCACACACAAGCTTCAGTTCACGTAAACTAAACCTACCATAACAATGTGCACCTCTAAAATCAGTGCACGCTGTTCATAGGCAAGGAGAAGAAACCTTGTACCATATTCTAAAGGGTTGTTTTATATCAAGGCACTGAGCAAAACAATAGTGACATGTCACAGTAGGAAAAGCACAGGTACAAATAAGATTTATGATGGCTGAATTCCATTTAGCTGCTTCCTACTATTGTGCATGCTGTCTCACTGTCACATTGTCATGGCTTACTGGGACCGAACATAACCGTCTTTAATGTTATTAACTGTACAAGTCATAATGTCTGCTGCACTTTAACATAACAAATGTCAAACTCTAGTAACTGTACTTTACTCAAGTATTTCCATTTCACTTTACACTTCTACTCCACTCTACACTTCAGAGTGAAATATTGTACCTTTTACACATTACATTTTTTCACATGTAGCCAGGTGAGAAAAAAAAAGATGAGTCTAAAAAGACACAGATTAAAGCTTTGTTATTAAAATAAAGTCTACAAGCTAATCAAGTCAAAACGCAGTGATTCAGGTTTTTCAATCTAAATGAAGTTTTACACTCTCAGTGAGGTTAAAATGGATAACATTTTGTTAAGGTCGATAAAATTTTGTAACAGTGTGTGTGTATGTGTATGGGCCCCCATTGGTATTGTGCACTTAAAATTTTCTCTACTGAGCGTATTTGATAACTGTGTAAATACAGTATTGAAGAGAGTTAAGTGCATAGGCTTATTCATACATGTGGAGATTAACAGTTTACACTCAGTGAATAACGTTGCTTGAAGCACATTGTGTGTTACTGCGTGTGTATTTTACGTATCTTGTCAGTAAGCTGTTTAAAGGTGTGTTGTGTATGTTGTCATAGGAAACTTTTATTTGTTTTTTTTTTCTTTTTTCATATTAATATCCTATCTTTATCTAGCATAGCCCGACACCAAAACTCTCAAGTAAAGCTTCTTATTTCCTTTGATACAGTGTCTGGGTTTATTTCCTAACATGGGTTAACTAAGTTATTATCACAAGGTGACTAGTATAGTATCACAATAAGTAAACACGAACTTAGGGGCCCCAACTTTTAGGTAAATAGGGTTGGGGTGCTACACACATTTTTATATACAAACGTATGATGGACAAAATGAGATGCATTAATAATATAATTAGCTCCACCTCGATCCAACTACAATAGTAAAATGCTTCTTACACAGTAATGAATTAATAATAATATAATATATAATACTTTCTGCATTGAGAACTTTTATATGTGATTCTTCACGTACATTTGCTAAATTAGCATTTTCTTCAAATGGTAATCCAGTTAATTTTACTTCAGCGGTTGAGACTATGAGAAAAGTTTCGCAAATTGTTGTTTTGCCTCAGTGGGTTTTCTGTGTGGGGAGAAGCCAAGAACTTGTCCTTAAATGACCTGGTTGCTTGGAGAGTAATGCACCATCATGCAACAGGGTGAGTTACAACAATGACAAACCCTGGTTCACAGCTAAGTTCAGACAGCTACGGTTGCCAAAAGGAAGAGGTGTTCAGGAGTGGGGACAGTGCCAGGTTTAGTCAAAGTACAGGTTTAGCAAAGCGGTGAGAGAGGCTGAACGACCCTTAATCTGAGAAACCAGTTCTCAGCCAACAACTCTGCTTCTGTCTGGAAGGGGCTGAGACAGATCACAAACTTCAAACCTAAAGAAACAGCAACTTTTGCCTGGCCAACAAACTGGATGAGAGCTATTGTCGCTTTGAAAGACAATGGGACAGTCCTGACACCATCCCCTGTGACTACATCGACCAGCTCCAGCCCACCAGCTCCACCTCAGTAGGGGCCTGGGCCTTTCTACAACTGCCCACCTCAGAGGCCCCCTCCTCCCCTACCACAGTGATGTCTCTCTCCACCCAGGAGGGGGACGTTAACAGGCTTTTCAAGAGGCAGAACACCCGCAGAGCAGCTGGGCCAGACTCTGTCTCTCCTTCTACCTTGAAGCACTGAGTTGATCAGCTGTTCTCCGGTGTTCACAGACCTCTTCACCTCTCACTGGAGACATGCCACGGACCAGTCGGCTTCAAGTCCTCCACCATCATCCCCGTCCCCAAAAAGCCAAGGACCAATGGACTTAATGACTACAGACCTGTCACCCTGACCTCTGTGGTAATGAAGTCATTTGACTGCCTTGTGCCTTCCCAAATCCATCACTGACCCAATCCTGGACCCCCTGCAGTTCAGCTACAGAGCCAACAGGTCTGTCGACGATGAAGTAAACATGGCCCTCCACTTCATCCTTCAGCACCTGGACTCATCAGGAACATATGCCAGGATGCTGTTTGCGGACTTCAGCTCAACCTTCAATACTATCATCCCGGCTCTGCTGCAGGACAAGCTCTCCCAGCTGCAGGTGGATCACAGACTTCCTGTCCAACAGGAGGCAGCAAGTGAGGCTGGGGAAACATGTCTCGGACTCCCAGTCCATCAGCACCGTATCCCCCAAGGCTGTGTCCTTTCCCCTCTGCTCCTCTCCCTGCACACCAACAGCTGCACCTCCAGTCATCAGTCCGTCAAGCTCCTGAAGTTTGTGAATGACACCGCCCTCATTGAGTCCATCCTCACCTCCTCCATCACCATCTGGTACGCTGCTGCCACTGCCAAGGACAAGGGCAGACTGCAGTGTATCATTCGCTCCGCAGAGAAGGTGATTGGCTGCAATCTGCTGTCCCTTCAGGACCTGCACGCCTCCAAGATCCTAAGGCTTGCAGGAAAGATTGTGGCAGACCCCTCCCACAAACTGTTTGAGACACTGTGAACTTTTGCACATCCCTGCATAAAACTTTACAGCTTTCATTTAAATAGCAGTCATTTTGCACATATTTTTTATAATTTAAAAAACATCTTTTCACCTTTTATTGTCAATTTTATATTTATGCTTCTGGACTTGCAGTTGCTTTATCTTTATTTATCTTTTGTACTTACTATGTTTATTGTTATGCATTAATATACCAAGGCAAATTCCTTTTATGTGAAAACCTACTTGGCAATAAACTTGATTCTGATTCTGATGGTGGTGTATTCACTGGAGCTTTTTCAGCTGCTAGTGAGCATCTGTTTTCATCTTTTAAGTGTGAGAAACATTATTTTATGCTCTTGCTCAGATATCATATCTTCAAATAAAGTCCTCAGTATGTTCTTGTGTAGTATTGTACACCCCCTAACTGAGCCACTGAGGCTAACAGAGGCAGTGTGACCTGAAATAACTGGAAAGACAGTGAAGAGAAGGTCAGTATGTGCAGATACAGCACCGTTTATTGATGCTGATTTTTGCATCTCAAGATTTACCTCCTGGGACTAAAATCACAGGTTACTTTGGGTCTAGATTTTGTGTATGTTATCATCTTAGCCTTGGTTTAGGGAATATTAATGTTATAGCTCTAAGCTAATTTACACTTGTCTCTGGATGTATGAAAAGTAGAGAATATGTATTTATAAGACTTCCTTCTATTTGGCAATGAAGCTACTTTCTTTTTTAATTTTCTCTTGCACATAAAGCAGGCAAAAATAGGTTTTAATATATTTCTGGTATGGAATCAATAAGTATTCATCAAAGCTCTCAAAACAGAAAAAGAATCCATGGTGCTGCCCTGAGTGGGTGCAGTCACACAACCCACATCTAGAAGAAGGAAAGAGACTACAGGCGGAAATGCAGAGCGGTGGAAAATAACTTTAATAAAACTCCTATGAAAACAAAAAACAGCAAAACAATCAAAGCCTGTACATTTGACAATATCCAGTGTCTGAGACTTTTGAAGGCTAGTGGTGCGAAATACAGCTGCATCACACACAAACCAACAGAAAAAAACCATTATAGGCTTAGACCTGCGCCTAAGGTTTTATATAATAGGATATGGTTCATATAGTCGGATATTGCACAAAAATCAAACACAGATGCAGATGCTGAGGAGCACCGTATGTCGAAACGAGGAAGTAGCTTTGCATCGCAGTGTAACATCCCTACTGATAAACCCCGCCCACACCGGCCCCAAACTCCGCCCACACCTGCTTGTATAAAAACAAATATACACTTAAAAAGAGAGCGGCACATATTTTCACATTCAGTTCAGAAACAGAATTAAAAACACAGTATGAACAATGAAATTACTTAACATTTGCCTTTTGTTTTGGTCCTAACATGTTAAAAGCATCAGTTATTCCTCATTGAGTTCATTCGTCATGGTTGCTAGCATGAGTGGGATGGCGCTTTAAAAAGCTGACATCCTTTTAGACTTTAAGACAAGTTGACTAGTGAGAACTCACAGGTAAATGGTAAATGGACTTTTACTTATATAGCGCTTTTCAACCGTTGAAACAGTTCCAAAAGCGCTGTACAGTAATCTAAGAGTGACAACATTTTGTCCAATAATGCTCTTGATTTGAAATTTTTGAAAGAAACAATGTACATTGTCATTTCAAAATAAAGGACACTAAAAAATAAAGTGTTTAGTTCATTAAAAGACTATCTGAAATTTCTCATATATGTCTTTCTGATGTCTAACATTCCAGTGTTAAATGGTCCAAATGAATCAGTCCTTCTCTTCCATTATTATTTCCTCTAACACAAGTTTTCTCTGTGGACCAGTAAAGTAGTCTGGCACATAGACATCTCATGATAAATTCTTAAATGGCAAAAAATGAAGAAAACTCATAAAAAATACAATCTTCCCGCAGTTTTGAGGCACACTTTGAGGCAGCGGGAGCGAGACAGTTAAGATGCACTTCCTGTAGGTGCTGCACATTGCTTTAAGACATGGGGGTCAGACGTTAATGTCTTTTTCAATTCTGCCCTCCCCACTCCCATCCGTTATCTCCGCTGTACTTAAAACAGTTCAGGGGTGTGGTCAAACCATGTGCCCCTTCAGCGTCGTTACAAGCCGAGTTCAAAGTCGGTCTGACAAAATTCAACCACTCCAAACCAGGATATTTGTTGTCAGCCCGCTCCGTAGGGACAGTTCATCTTTAGTGTGGGTAGAGTGGGTGCTTCAGTTCCCTTCCTTTGGCTGTGTGCTGCATCAGCTGTTGTGCCTGTGCAAAACTTGCAACGACTTAACCCACCGTGATTCCACAGAAATATTACAAGACCAAGAATTTGGGTTTTCAGGAGGCACCATGCCAGAGTGATGCAAGGTGAGGAGGAATACAGTAAAGTAAGGGTGCAGGGTAACTGTTTCGGAGATTAGGTTTACTCTGTATGTACAGTATATGGGGGTGAATCTGCTCATGTTTGGGATATTCTGTTAGATTCCCTTCTTTAAATCAGGGTGGCTGTCACCCTGGCACACCTTTCCCCTCCTGCGCACTCACTCACACACTTTACTGTGTCCTCTTGGCACCTGACCCCTGGCCTTTGAGGGGTCTCAGCTGCTCTAGGAGCGGTTGTCTTTGGCCACGTTGTGGGCCATCCAGTTGACTTTGGTTGTCCAGCTCTCTCTCAGGGCCTCATCGAACTTCTGGCGGAACTGCTTCAGTGCCTCCTCGTCTGTTTTACCCAGAGCCAGAGAGTCCTGAGGAGGGGGGGATTGTAGGAAAGGAGGAGGATTAGTCGTGAGGGCAGGAGGATGGAGAAGTGTTGACGGAGTTGATGGAATAGATAGTTACATATTTGCAGCTAACTAATAATAAAATAACATAATAAAAAAAAAACATCTGAACTATACAAATATACAGCATCTCACAAGAAACCTGTTGATATGTCCACAGAATTTCTAGCCATAATTTCTGGTTCTATAAAAGTCATCATTTAACACCAGAATATGACAGGTGCATCAACTATGTCATTGCTTGGTGATAGTAGTAACCTACAGTACTAATTTTGTGACTATGCATAAAGTTGGTTTGTTTAAAGATCCCCTACAGACATGTGTTAAGACATATAAAAATACTCTGCTTTGAATAATAATTTGTGTCGGATATGGTTTTTCCAGAAAAAGGTTCCATTAACATGTTAACAAATCTTGAAATTACACCTACTCTTTCTCCCTCATTGAAAAATCCAGAAACTACAAATATGAAAACGTATTTAATTCCAAAAGTTTAACTATTAGACACAAGATGCCTCCTACTTCACTGTAAAATCCATTCTCAGTGGAGGTTTCAGGTTTCCACATCACACTTGCATACCAGACCATGATTGGCTCCAAACTGTGATGTCACAAAATCCTGCTCATACATCCAGGTGTTTAACTGAGATTTAAGGTGAGCACAGAGGAACTTTCCTCCTTCTGCAGATTAACGTGAAAAAGGCGTCCAGTGTCAAACTCTGAACACACGCGCAGAGAAGCTCAAACATCACAGTGAAGCAACAATGAGATAAACACGTTTTAGAATGGAGGGGGACTTTAAAAAACATTTTCATACCAAAGTCTGACAGGTACGTCAGCTGTATGACTTTGCTTAGTTGTGAACTCATGGATCGGTTAAAAAATGGTGGCCTAGAGGTTTCAGACAAACCATGCAACTGTAACATGCCTGGGTCGAACCCGGCCGAGGACCTCTGTTGACCCCCTTATTTACTGTCACTTCTCAAATGTTGGCTAACAAAATGAAAGGAAAGCCAAAAAAGACAAAGCAAAAATGGTGAGGATACTAGTCTAACCTACAGTACTGTTTTAGTGAATCTGAACGAAGTTCTACTGAGTAATCTTTCCACTACTCCATCAGGTGTCTTGGAGACACGCAGCTTAGTTCATAAGTCTACCTGGTATGTAATCTCACATGAAGTTGTATATCTTGTTTAAGTGTACTTCATTGCTATTAATAACTAGACTTTCTGTTTCTTCCCCCCCCCCCATCTTTTGTCTTTGCAGAACGTACAACTTGTCAAACGGGCTGAAGCTGAAGAGATGCACAAAATATACAAACTTAAGATGTAAATTCTAACTGAAATCATCACAGGTTACAAGATGTAGATTTTTACGTGAGGCACTGATACTGCTGTGTGTGTGTGTGTGTGTGTGTAATACCTTTAAGTACTGGATGTCTTTGACTGAGGTGAGCTCAGGCAGTCCAGCAGTCAGCATGAGGGCAAACAGTGTGATGAAGAGGTTCCCGTTCTTCCTCAAGATTAAATAGGCCTCCTCACAGTACTGACGGAAACTACAAGACCAACATAGACACACATACACAGTTCAGGATTTCTGACATAGAGCGTATAGTTTCAACAATTATTTGAATTCATGATGATGGCTCATGATGCTTCCTTTTATGGAAAGAAAATAACCAGAAAAAATATCAGTGGTCTCTTTCAGCATCCACTGTAAGCACAGTATAACCTCAGTGTGAGATTAGTTTTTGTAATGAATTACGCTGTTTTGGATGAATACAATATGCTGTCCACCAGCAAAGTATTCAGATTTCTGAAGGAACTTTGTCAACAGAATTTTTTCATTACAGTCAACAGAGACTGATGGCTGACAGCTAACAGAAAGATAAACTAAACCCATTTGATTAGGTGACAAACGCTTCCTTTATGTTTCAGGCCAACCATCCAGTGACGCACTGCATTCTGACTTTGTGTCAGCATAGGAGGTGCAAATTACAAGCACTGACGTCCAAGACCTGATTTTTTTCGAACGAGAAGCTACCCAACCTAAATGATCACAGTGTGTATGCTTGCTTGTTAAGTAGTTTTTCTATAAACAGCTCAGTTGTTATAGAGCAATTACAAACTGTTTCAGAAGTTTCTAGACATTGTATTTTTTGTTTAAGTAATTTAAACCTCCAGTTTAGGAGAGGCGCTGAAAATCAAATGTAGAAATTTATAACACTTATATTGTAGGCCATCATACAGACTGGTATGTTTCCACCAGGGTACTTCAACTTTCACAAAATTATTTGTGTACGTGTTCTCCTTCTGATCTGGTACACAATGTACTATTTCTTGAACCCACACATACCACATTTGCTGACGCAGCACTACACCACGACTGTACTTCTCTTTTTACAGGTAAACAATTTTTGAGGACAGATCATTTTCTAGCTCATGCTCTCATGGCAGGCAGGATATATTTAAGATCAAGCAGATCAAGCTGCAGCCTGCCATCTCAAACTGAAAGCGCGGCACGGCTTGGGCGATGCTCCCAAAACATTGGCTGACAGGATACAGCGATGCTCAAAAACACAGGAGGGTAGATGTTTCACAATGGATCTCTACTTCTGTACCACACATGAAACAATTATGGGTTTATTTGGATTATTTCTGAACTGTAGTAACTTGTCTCCACATGTTTACTCTCTGTGGTGCACTTATGAATGTAGGTCATAATAACACAGACTACACGGGTATTTCCTCTTTTGCAAAATGAGTGAAGTTGTTCCATCACTGATATCTACTTGGTAAACAATGTACGCTTTGGCAGCGCTGCTTCATAAAGCCTATGCATGCTTCACCAACGTGCAAGTATCTCAAACCTCAACAACAAAGAAACATGCTGTTGAGGTGTGTATATTTTCAGACTCATGATCACTTCAACATGATATACTTGAGCTTAGTCATCTATATCTGGGAGTAATAACTTATGTCAAATTCAAGTAAACTACAGGTATTTTATTACTTCAATGCACACTTGTATTGACTTTTACTAGAGAAGATTTCTCCTCAGCGAAACTTGCTGTTCATCAGTAACCGAGCTTCTACTCCCGGCTGCTGGCGGGAGAGAGTACTGCACCGACAAACTTATGAAAGCTGTGGTGTGATTGTGATTCCCTCTTTGTGCATACATAAGCCTTGTGCCTCTGACTGTTTTGTCTACCTTCTGACAGTCCACCATCATTTCACATCTATCCTCTTTTATCTCACAGCTTATTCTGCACTCTTCCGCTCTCCTGACAAATAAACACAAAAAAAACCTTCTGATCTATGTCATGGATAAAATGGCGGCTCTAGTCTTTTCAAAAACAGTACATGCACTTTTGTTTATGTCTTCAGACGATAAAAGCACAAAAATATATTGATTCATCCAGGCTTTTTATGCTTATATAGTATCTTTGATGTAGAGTAAGATCAAGTAAAATATTTAAGTCCTGTGAAAATAAAACTCACCTGGTCTCTGTCTAATGGATTTGGGATGATACACACAACAACAAGTTACTTTAGCTACCTAGCGCTCATTTCAACACTACAGATGCTGACTGACAGTACTTGCTCATCATATAACATTTTGTAAGCTTTGTTCTGCGACAGGCACGTTTATATTCAACCAACAGAAAAAACAGATGGTGATGGGGGGCATTTAAAGTATGCTGGCTGCCTCTTATATGCTCCAAACAAAGACATCTAAATACTATAATCCAAAAATCTGATCATATTATTCAATAAAAGTATGAGTGACAGGCCTATTAATAACAACATTTCTAACAGCCAAATTGAACTCTATGATAAAAGGCAGTCGTTTTAATTTGACTTCCCTTCCAAGTGAGTAGATTCCAGCAGGATAGATTACATATAGAGAGGCAGAAGCGGCTGAAGATAAAAGATAAACTAAATGGAACAAACCTGCCAAATTTTTCTGTGTATCCCGTCTTGCCCTGCTGAATGACGTGGATGAAGTCGTGTGTGAGGATAAATGGTACACGCTCCCTCTTGATGCCAAACTTGGACTTGAAGTTGCCCAGGATGTGGCCGAAGTCTATGTGGAAGAGCTGACAGACAAGAAGGCCAATCAGTGAGCACTGTGGAACCAGGAAAAACCAAAACAAATGGAGACTGGATCATTTCTACAGATAAAACAAATCTGTCTGTCCAACCTGTCCGGTGCTGCGGACCATGATGTTGTCACTGTGGCGGTCTCCGATGCCCAGGACGTAGGTGGCTACACAGTAGCCTGCACATGACAGAGTGAACTCCTCGATGGCCCGATCAAGAGCATCGCTGTCAAAATATACACAGGATACATGTAAGCACTTTTTATTTTCTGGATTCTCTTCTAAGCAAACCTCAGTGGCCACTGCCATCTGTAACACATCCTGTATGTGCAGTTACTTAAAGGTTCATTTCATCACCAGGCAGCTTCTTACCCAGAGTTTCTCTCTTTGAGCCAGTTGAGCAAAGCATCCTTGTTGAAGGCGGCAGCTGCTGCCACGTTGCTGCTGGTCAGCTGGATGTTAGCAATAGTGTCTGCTGATGAGACTACCTCGATCAGCCCTGCCCGGTCACCTGTCGCTAGGCAACCATACGGTACGATTCTACATGACATGTAGAGAAGAAGCAAAGAGCTTAATGATACCAATTGGAACATATCCATCCTTTAGTATTTGGTGGGTGGATCTAAAAAAAATCCCAAAACGGGACACACGGCAACCCCTACTGATACATGCAGAACACACAGTCATTTCACCAAGCTCTTTTCCACATTCACCAAAATTTCTAAAACTATTTACATTTCCCAGAGGAAAATATGGTAAATGTGTATATTTCACAAACCTGGAAAATACCAATTACAACAACTAGTTTATTACAAATGCCCCCACATTTATTTCACCATTCTGAAAACAGTCCACAAAAACATGACCAAAACAGGATCCAAAAACCTGTGCCACATGAAAGCTGGAATCTGATCTGGGTCATATAATCAGGCAGTGTCAATGAAGCTTTGTGTGTGTTGCTGTGCATCCAGTGTTGTGCATTTATGAGATTAAGATATTAGGATGTGGTTTATTTGGAAGTTCATTCATATAGCACTCCCCTGGGTGCAGACAGTAAGACAACATCATACTGTTTACACTGAGCTAAGACAGGACAGATGGGAGCATACGGTGAAGAACACATTGTCCCTCCCTTCATTCACAAAGTCCCATCACTGTGTTCGAACTCTGAACCCACGTCCCTGTAATCTGAAGCACAGTCCTCAAGCTCAACTGTCAAAACAACCCCCTCCACTGCTCAGCTCCAGATGTGTCAGTGTATGACCAAGGGAGGAAAAGGGTTTGTAAAAGTGCGAAAGTGTGGATTTGATTAGGATGTAATGCAGATATTGTATGTGTGTGTGTGTGTGTGTGTGTGTGTGTGTGTGTGTGTGTGTGTGTGTGTGTGTGTGTGTGTCAAGGGTGTAAAAGGGTTGGAGGTCAAACTAGCATGGGGTAATTTAGTGTCTCCCCACCTCTGCTGCACCCCACCAGAGCTTCCCCCTTCCATACAGAGAGCAGGAACAAACAAGCTGGACAAAGACTGTCCATTTAACACACACACACACGTAAGCACAAAAAAACTCACCTGAGGTCCAGATTAGCCTCCTTCCATAGCAGATCCATTAATCTCAAAATCTGGAGGGTCAACATGTCTTGTCTTAGGTCTAGGAAAAGAGAAGAAGGGAGGAAGAAATGGGAAATGTTTTTTTAATTTCAAAAGAAAATATTGTGCTTTTAAAAGCAAAAAAAGTAAAGTGATTTCAATATCTCATCATCATCTCCTCCCACCCTCATCACTTCTTTGATTCCTCCTACCATCTCCATTCTTGAAGATGATTCCTAGGGTGTCTCCCCCCATCAGCTTGTTGTTGTAAACAATCCAGAGTGGTTTCATTTTAGAGTCCATGTACCGACACTTCTCCACACTGACGGGACAATGAATATATGAGAGAGAGAGAGAGACAGGGAATAACCAATCATGAAATAGAGGAGAAAATGATCTGAAACTTAGACCTATGATCAGAATAGTGTTGTCTTACTTGATGCCAGACAACAGGACATTGGGGTTTAGAGGGGAGTGCAGGTCTGACAGAGTCTCTGAGTAGCCACTCTGCCTCAGACAAGTCATCATGGCCTCCTTGGTCAACATCGCCTCCTTGGTCTTACTCCGGGCATTCTTGATGGTTCCCAGCTTAATTAGTTCATTCACTGACTTTAGCTTACTCAGGGCTTCCACCTGATACAGTCAAAAGAAGGGACACATAACAGAACAGTTCTGAGCTCATTCTCCTTAAACAGACTATGTCAGCATTGTGATCCAAAGCCAGTGTGCGTGCTCTTCCAAACAGGAAAGTGGCCAAATAAATGACTGTGCTGATGAGGAAGTAGGAGGAGTGACTGTCAGAATCAACACTGAAGAGGGCAAAGGTTAGAGGGTAGGAGGGTGATGCTGTTGTTGCTATGACGTGCTAAAAATAGCCTGCCAACAGACTAGAGATATTGTGCTTCTTGAGTTAGGACTTGCACAGTAAAAGCTATGGAATTAAGGAACGGGACATAATGTCAAGAAGCAAAAATTAAAAAGAAACAAACTGTGAGAACATGTGTGTGCATGAGGCAAGAAATAAAAGAGACTGAGTGTGTGACCGACCTGTTTCTTTAGAACCTCAATATGAGGGATGTTGCTTCTACAGTAGGCTTCCAGGAGAAGGGCAAACTGGACTGAAACAGCGGGCATATGGATCTCTGACCTGCAGAGGGCAGCAGAGCAGCCACAGTCAGAAGAGAAACCTCTCAAACTGTTGCCCTTCTTCACATACATACAATCTTGTTCCCTTTCTTTCTAATGAGCAACTGCACACACACCGTAGGTGCCAGAAGAGGAAGTGTCCTATCTTGCGGTTGCCCTGGGCACGATCCAGCAGGAAGTGTGTGAGGGCGCAGTCATAGTACGGCTCATAACGCAACACCTGCACCAACTGTAGCAAGTACTGCGACAGCTCCTCATTACTGGTGGAGAGAGGAGAAAGGAACAGAGAGAGAATCATGAGAGGGGGTTTTCTGAAAGGCTGTGCTCTAGCTTTCACCTCTTTCATTTTAAAATGATTATGTGCCTGTGTCTCTCTTAAGGAAAACAGACAACACACAGCACTATCAAAGACTATTAAAATAAAACAGCAAGAAGCAGGGAAAATGTAACAAAGAAAGTGTACTGAATAACAGTGGATGATGATATGAACGCAGAAGCTTGAATATGAGACAAAGAAAAACATAGCGGGCCACTGTATTACATAAAAATGTTTGTGTGGGTGGATACTTATGTTTACCTCATATCACGCAGACAGCCCACAGCATATTCTCTGACATACTGGTCAGGGTAGTTGAAGTCCAGAAGCTCCAGAGCATCTCTGGGACTCAGTTTGGGCCAGATCTGAAGCAGTGCCTGGAGCTGACACACACACACACACACACACACACACACACACACACACACACACACACACACACACACAGAGAGAGAGAGAAACTTAACTTAACCTTGTGGTCACCCACATGGCTGCACAATTAATTCTACAGTTATAATAACTGTGATCATGAATTTCTTTTTTGTAAATAAATGCAAGTTGATCAGGTGTGAAACACTTTACGTTTGGATGGCCTGCTATGATGCACTGATGCAAGAGCTTCAAAGTAAACTGTCTGTCACAGGTGTTTGTCTCCTGCCTGCTGTGAATGACCAGACTCTGCTTTCCAAACACAGAACTGGCTGCAGGCAACAGCAGTGTCTCTCCACAAATAACACGCAGGTGTGGTTCATTAATGAACCCAATTCTAAGTGCACTTAGATTTAAGAAAGCATGTTAGTTTCATGTGAAGAAAGTCAATTTTGGTTCAAAACAATATTTGAAATATTTTTTATTCTAAGGCTGATTATGTAAAATCTGATAGTGAGGGTAGTTTTCTGTCAATTTAAGATATTTTTAATGCAATAAAACTATTCCGTTCTCAAAGATGGACATATAGCCATCATGTTAATATTGAACAGAATAATAGTAACTTCATTTTTGCCAAAAATGCAGCCCCAACCAATACAAAATACAAGTTTTACAGCTGAAACTGGTAAATATTGGGAGACATTTATGCGTAAAAACATCTTAACATTTATATAATGTGACAGAAAGCATTTTAAAGTTTCACAAATAATTTAAGAACAGTATCACATATTAACTTTGTTTTCTCCATTCCAATCCATTTAATTGGAAGCAAATCACTACCTGAAGAGACTTGAAAAACTCATAGAACTGCATGGAGAGGAGTGAGTTAACTATAAAACTCACAAGAACTGTCCTTATACAGATAACGTCACATCCAAAGTACACAGCTTTGACCCAAATGTGTTTGTTTTTTTTGTTTTTTTTTAGCGTGTAGCAATGTTAAACACTATGAAACTACTTTTACTTTGATTGCTCTGTGGTGTCACCAAATAGTACATGGAAAAGAACTGACTTTATCCACTTAAAATGCATAAACAGTGGATACTCTGGCTAACCTGGGCCATGTCCTCATGTTTGCTCCACTTGACGGAGAGTAGCAGCTTGGGCAGCGACTGGGGGAAATTCTCACGACAGTCGTAGCGTAGTGTCCAGATCAAATCCTTCTCGTTTTCACACAGCTGAGAGAGCGGGTCGCGCTCCATGATCTCCTTGAGCTCTATGTGGAACTTCTTACCCCCACGACCCTGAGAGAAATGATGAGGAAGGAACAATGGTTGGTTGGGTTGGGGAGTTTGGGAAAGAGAATATGAAGAAGATGTAGAGGAGAGAAAGGGTGAGAGGATGAAGGAGAGTTGATGAAGGAAAATTGGAAGAGGGGCCAGGACGTGAAAGGAAATGAGAGGATGACGATAGCAGCGGTGACTGTAAAGAACCACAAGATGGCAGGAGTGTATCCAAGTATCCAGAAATCTCTCATCAACTGCCTTGAATGAAATTCATCACAATCCACAAACCAAGGACTATCATTGAATTGTCTCTGTTGTACAAGTTGTGTGCAGTCTGATTCAAAAAAGGGACACATGCGCTTTAAACAGCCAATAATATAAATGCAAACTTCATAATGATATGCTAAAATAAAACAAATGGCAGGCCAAACTTTGATTACAGAGGAATAATATTAGAGACTTGTAAACTGATGTACAAATTGACATGCAGTAAAAAACAAACACTAAATTGTAGTCAGTCCTAATCTATATAGTTTCACGTTCAGGCATGCCCTCTACATAACACAGGATTATGTAACCGGCTGTGACACACCCATGAGTGGGTTTTTACTCGAGGGGCGGTGAGACAGGAAAACATGCCAGTAATCTGATTAGTCTCTAGTTTTGAAGGGGATTGAAATATTTCTCCTGCTACACCCTGCCAAAGTGATAACAATGGGTTTCCAAGGAAACTAGCAGTGCATGCCTGATTGAGAGGTTATACTTGTGGTGTGTGTCTGTTAAGAGTGTGTGAAGGAGAGAGACAGAGAGAAAGTATGCATGTCCATTTCTTACAGGCCAACTTGAAACAAATATGTCACAATTTTCACCTGCTCTGCCCTTGGATGTATTTTGAATGCATACAAATATTTAAGCATGTTCATTTCACACAATTATATCCTGCTGTATATCGACTCACCATGGGTACGCAGTCACTTGCTCTGGCAATCTCTGCAGCTTTTTCCAGTATCTACAAAAAAGGAAGTGAGCACCGTATGAGTGAAACACTCTGATACAGCGCTTTAGGCAGGTTGAGCACGTCCTGATCCTCTCATGCTAACAGCCACCACTTCATCATAATCACTGGGGACTATTATGAAGAGCACTAAGTCACTGAAATGACAAATTCAACTGCAGTCAAGGCCACAGAGTTCAGACACCAGTACAGTGACTGACATCTGTCTGACCTTGTCGAAAGGAGGGAAGATGATGGGGTGTGACAAGTAGTCTGGGAAGTGGATGTGCAGCGCTGTAGCGTTCTCAGTGTACGGGTTGGTCTGAATGGTTCCTATGGGGTTCAGCATCTCTTCAAGTTCATCTGGGTGAGACATACACAGACACATGAAATGCATTTACCGCACGGTGGCAATCACTGGAGAAGCTCATTTAACCCTAGTTTAGATATAAAGTAAGCAGGAGTGTGTTTGTGTGTTTATACCAGGAAAGGAAGACCAGCAGTGCAGGATGATGTCTCCAGTCTTCAACTGGCCTTTGTAGTCAAACACCATGGTGTTGACCCAAGCTATGGGGTAGTGCTGGATCACAGAGAGAAAAATAGTGAAATTAATTATTAGTCACAGATACTTTTCTTACTTTTTAGGCCTTTATTTGACACTGACAGTGTATGTTTGCGTACAAGCCTGTTTCTTACCAGTTTCCCTGCTTTGCGGATGGTCTGGTACTTGTTTATGTTAGCGTTTTTGGTGGACTTCTGCTTCTTGACCTTATCCATGACGGCATAGATAGCAAAGCAGAGGCGGGTCATGCGCGGCAGGTCACAGACGGAGAGGTCAAACTCCAGCGTGCTATCTTTCCAGGTGTGGTCTGAGCGCCCGCTGCTCTCACTGCTCACCGCCGGCTTGCACAGCAGCTCTGTGCCGTGGAAGAGCCCTGCCCTCACCTGGACCTGGGTGGGTGGGAGGGAGGGGTTGGCATGTAGAGGGGCAGCAAAGATATCATGTCATACTTTTGTTTTATTTGATATTTATTTACAAGCAAGCCTGCTTTAACTTTTCCAGCCAGAAATCTTAAATAAGAAAAAAGGTTGGGCCCATAATTAGAGGATAAGTCTGACGTTGCATTAGTAAGTCTGACACCCGCAGCTATCAACCCCAAACACATTAATTCCTACTGAACATGTAAATCTTTAAAAATGGGTCACAAATATATAGCTTCAGTTGTAAAAACCTGGGCACTGTAGTTTTTAGCAAACAATACTCAAACAGGACTAAATAATGCCTTTGTTGGGGACTATTTTCAGCAGCAGATTAATCCATATTTGGTGCTCTAGTGAGTATTTGTGGCAGCAGCATGGTGTTTGTGGGATTGAGTCAAAATATACTACAGTGTGTGTTCATGGAAATGAAGGAACATGTCTCCTAGTGTGAAAGCGTGGTTTATTGATGTGTTTTTAAATAGTAGACAACAATGGAGCTCTATGGCAGAGAGGAATAAGATATATCAGGCTTTGCCTACACAGGCAGTACTTGTTAGGAGGATCTATTCATTGTTGGATTTGGTGTTTTCATTGGATTTGTTGACAATATGAAAAAAATGGAATATCTCCAAACTTATCCTTTGACTCCAGAGTCACAACATGCAGATTTACAAACCAATCTGAAGTCTTTCACAGTGGGTTCACACTCAAGCCAAAGCTGTTATTAAAAACCTTTCATGACATTACTGAACTGAATGACAATGTCAGTGTGTTACTGCTGTAAATGCACAGATTCAGTGTGGGAGACATGGCACTGGTTTTGTGTGTGCAGTGACATATTAACAGGAACATTAATTACAGGTTTATGGATGTGGACAAAGCAAGAGTTTACCTTGGCAGTCTCCTCCGCGTTCACCTTGCTGCCTTTCACTAGCACTATCTTAAACGGGCTAGACACGTCCCACACACACGTCTGAACTTGCTGCAGAGGGAAAGTGAGAAGAGAAAGATACTTGCAATGAGTGAGCATTATTAGGCTGCTTCTTCACACCCAATCACATCAAAACACCAACAATGTGGGAGGTCAGGCGGGTCATTCTGATGTCAAGCCAAGTGGATTTGCAAGGGTCAGCAGTCAGCAGGAAAAACAGCATCACATGATGCCTAGAGTCTATGAACATGACTAACACACTTCCTGCTGTTTGCTGCCTCCGTCTGTGTGTGTCGATGTGTTTAAATGTTTGTGCGAGTGTGATGGTGTATGTGATTTGCCTCCTGTCAAATAAGGGACTATATTTGTGTCTGCCTCTACTTTTACAGGCAGAAACAGGAGCTCCATGTACTATATCGTCACAAAAACACTCCGTCCTTCTGTTCTCTCGCTTTGTTTTGACCAATTATCAGTCAGGTTTCCTACCGCACAACAGCAGAGCATCCACTAACGGGTTCCTTTCCTGAAAAATGAAATCTCACTTCCTGTCACAGATGACCACATTTCTATGGTAAGCTTATTACAGTCTGAAGAGAATCTCCGTCTGCTTCTGTCGCCTCCAATCTCCCTCCATTGCATTACACTGCTATACATTTATTTGCGGAGTCTGGATCTGTGGTTGCGGGCCACCTGCTGCCCCCGTGTTGCTGGCAGCCGCTGCTGCTATTGTTGTTTTTGGACATATTATTAGTATTACTACTACCATATTGCTATTAGTATTATTTGTATTAACATTAATACCATTCCCACTACTGTTGCTTTACATCTGTATGTAGAACTGAACTGTGCTGTACTACTGCATGTCCTCTTTCCTCCTGCTCTCTCCCTCTCCTCTCTCTCAACCCAACCGGTCGAGGCAGATGACCGCCCACCCAGAGCCTGGTTCTGCTCAAGGTTTCTGCCTGTTAAAAGGGAGTTTTTCCTTGCCACTGTTGCTTGTGCTTGCTCTTGGTGGGAACTGTTGGGTCTCTGTAAACATAAGGAGTCGGTCTAGACCTGCTCTATATGAAAAAGTGCCCTGAGATAACTTTGTTATGATATGGCGCTATATAAATAAAACTGAATTGAATTGAATTTGTATAGCACTTTAAACTGTTACAAAGTGATTAACAAAATAAATACAGCATTAGAAATACAGAATCAGTGTCCATCTGGGAGTGTGCAAAGGGGCTTTTGTACACTCAGATTAAATTAGGATAGCCAAAACAGCAAAATAATCAAGAAATCACAGAAAAGATACTTTAAAAATGCATGATTTAAAAAAAAGAAAGAAAAGAAACCGACTTCATGGCCATGGTCTTCTTAAACAAAGGAAGGAAGGACATGGGTCTCAGAAACAGAGGGCAATAGGAAGTCGGACATACAAAGTAACGCAAGGTCCAACTTGGTTTTAAACATTATCAGAAAATGTTCTAATCAATTCTAAGATCAATAGGTAATCACTACAGGGATACCTGAATTGGTGAAACCTGATCTTGTTTCTTAATTCCAGTTAATACCTTGTCAGGTGAATTTTGAGCGAGCTGGAAACACAAGAGATATTCACCAGAAGGGGAAGGTGTTACAGTGGTCTAGTCAGGAGGTGATGAAGGCTTGAATATGGTTCTTAGTGTGAGAGAAAAAGGTGCAGTCTGAAATATTTATGTGTTGGTGAAAACAAGACTGAGCAACAGTGGTTACAGAAAGGGAAAGATGACTAAGTTTTGAGTTGAAACGATTAATCAAGAAAAGAATCAGCAGATTAATTGATAATGATAATTATTAGTTTCAGCCCTAACCAACTATCTGGACATTATTTTTATCCAGGGCTTCACAGGGTAATTTATCATAAACTATGATACATAATGATTGTGACACTTTGTAATTCCTTGAGTTATATTGTCCAGCAAGTAAATATGTACTCATCAAAAAAATGTGGAAGTGAGATGAAATTTACGGCTGTTTTTACTGTAAACCAACAGAAATGTTTAATCATATGGTGGGTACAGTAAGGACAAGTTATGAAATAACTGTTCTAATGCTGTTATGTGACAAATATAATGTGGTAGTGTTTCATAATGATTCACACCTGTAATATTTACAGACTTTTCAAACCGCACATCACCGGGCATCAACAGTCAGCATGGTGTCAGGCAATTAAAATCCCAGGAGACTTGCTAACAAAGGCCAATTAAATTCAACCTGACATTTCAAATGTGGACGCACACATGGAGGAGTGATGTCACTGTGCACCTGGCAGCGAGGAGCTAGCGATGTTTTCTGACAACGTGGCAAATGCAGGCTTGCTCCGACGCTCTCAGAACACAGCCTCACAAAAAACAGGTGGCAGCTGCCAAGTACATGTTTACTTGGTAAACCTCCACACCTGCCTTGTTCAGTGCAGGTGAATCAATCAAACTGTGGAGCGTTCACTATTTTAGTGAAGCAAGAACACTAGTCTGTAAACACTGGACGATATTAAGTGGCTGTTATCTAGAGTACATGAGAACATTTTCATATGTGCATCACAATCAGTTTTACTCCTGGTGATGCCAAATAATTACCCATCAAATGTGCACACATAAGTTACATACATCAGTGACTGACAATCAATTCAACCACATTAATAATAGTATATGAAAACAATTCCAAGAAGGACATTCATTCACACAGCCACATACATTACTTGACTAACCGTGGGAACTCTTCTCTTGGGAGGTAGTGGTAAAGGTGGGTTGGAGGACTTGCGAGAAACCACCGCTCCGATGGCAGAGATTTCCTTGTCAAACATGCCTTTGACGGTGCTGGTGTGGACCAGCGTGAGATGTGGAGACTCCTTGGCTTTCATGCATGAGCGGATGTACTGCAAACAAGACATGGCAGGACATCTTTTTAGCTATGTGCACACACAAGAAGCTTGATCCCTTTTTTATTTATTTATAGTGTGCTATATGTTAAAGTTGAAGTGTTAAAATTGCATTTTGTTTACAAAACTGGACACTGCATTGTGAGGCACAACAATTACCAGTAAATTGTGCAAAAGCATTGCTGTATTAGAAATGAAAGTGCTGCTTTTCAGAAAGAATCGGCTCAAGTACTTTTAGGACAGGGAAATAAATAAGCCATAACAAGTGAAATTTATGCACAGCTTGTCAGCAGACTTAACACGCAACGATGCACACAGACAAGAACCCATCCAATGTCAAATACCTTGGTATTAAAACTGATTTAAATATTATGTTAAAATAACAAAAAAAAGATATGTAACCAAACAAACTAAGCTTGGTGAACCTCTGATACATACAGATTTACCTGCTGAAGCTGCAAAACCCTGTCTTAATGCTACAATTATGTTTGTCAAGTTGGACTCGTAACAATATTAAGCCTATTGAATATGCAGACAAACACACTCTCAAGGACTTTGAATTGGGAAAATCTTATATTTCATGATACCTGTCTGATAATAAACCAAACAGAGAGCATTTTAAAGAAAGAACACGCTATGAAATATGTTATGCTACTGCCAATCATTCATTCTGTCCTAGATCAGAACCTTGGCACAAAAACAAACCGATTTGTAACAGTAACTGCTACCATTAAATGTCTTCCTTTTTTGTATGCCAACGTTAACACACACACACATATATATATA
>LKNJ01002949.1:3977-23921 GCA_002120245.1 Maccullochella peelii | reverse complement strand
ATATATATATATAAAACTTGATTTACATATCTCTTACCAGCTTGCTAATGTATGCTTTACCTGCTTTGACCCATCCATCATACTGTGCTTCCTGCAGAAAAACATAATCTTGCCGCTTTTTGTGTGGTGCCCTCTTCTAAATTGTTCATAACAGCTCTTTCCATCACTCTGTCTGCAACTGAAAACTAGCCAGATAGAATACCTGGAATACTTTTAGGTTTACAATTTAGTTTCATGTCCATGGTTTTGAAAAATGAATTTGTAAATAGGTAGGAAAAAAAATAGAGCTCTAAGCCTGGAGAGCAAACAGAATGATGGAACTACTGTACACACTTTCCTCAGTTGTGTCGCTCCATTTACAGTGCGGTAATAATAAAGTAAGTGCCAGCATCTGGCATGAGGTTTTTTTTTTTAGTTTTTTTAAATGTGCTCAGTCTCAGAATCTTTTCTGAAACAGTTAAAAACAAGTTACACATAAACATGCATACTGTAAACACACAATCCAACATTCGCACTGCTACCAAAAATATTACTGTTGCACCATCAGCTGCATGGTTCAAGCCCATTCAGTTTAGTTTATACCTAAACTTTTCCCCGTCAGACCTGACAACGTCTCTTCTTGGAATCATAAAACCTGTTGGGCTGTTATTGTCACTCTAATGTAACACTATATGACTTCCTCAGACCTACAACTATTGTGCTGTCCATGCTGTAGATATTTAGAATACAACAATAAAAAAAAATCTCATTGCTTTTTATGAAGACTATCTCTGGACATAAGAGGTGACACATTTAAGTCAGGGTTTGTGTCCATCTGATAGACACCTGACCGAGTTACTGTGTAGCCACTGACCTTGTACTGAAACAGGGGTTGATCTCCACAGAGGAACTCCAGACAGTGGCTGACCCTCAGTACGTACTGACCCCTCCACGCCTCCTCCTCAGGCCCGTGGGTGGTCAGCCACTTCCTCACGGCCAGCTCCATCAGCTCCGCAGGGGTGCAGGATGATGGCACCTTCAGACTGGCGGAGTCCTGCAAGACAAGACAGGAAAGCAGTGGCATAGAGATTGATTCAAGTGTTTCCTGGTGCTCGAAGGCCACACTGTAACCCTGGAGAAATGATAGCTAAGCAGATAACTGTTCCTTTTTTGAGTGTATTTTTTTCTCAAATCTGGACTAAAAGGTGTCAAAAAAAGCAAAAGGAAAGAAACACGAGAATGCGCAAACTCTTGATGACCTGCTGGAGGCCTTGCTTCTGGTTCATATCAGACAATGAAAAGGAATGTTAAGGCAGTTATAAGATAGTGAAACATGATCTCCATTACTTCTTACATACAGACATGCGCAGCTGTTTCTACAAAGATGTCTAGATGAGAGAAAAGGGTAGAGAGAGTAAGAAATCAGTGGACATGAAGAGACATGGCTCAACATACGATCCCATACAGACAGGCCGCTCGCACCTTGTACAGCTCAAAAAAGCCTGGACATGTGTGCATTCATGGCTGAATGAAGTCAAGCTGCAACAGACTAAAGTGCATGAACATGCATGTGACTCCTCCACATATTGCCAACGCCAGTCTAATATGTTCTGAGTGCCACACTGAGGCTCACTGCTTCCTCCTATTTATAGCACAATATTGACCTGATACCTGAGATGGAATTATAATTTCCTGGAGGTTTAATAAAAATTCCAACCATTAATAATTAACAACAAAAAAAAAGGGCCATGGTTTATGGGACTACAAAGCCAACAGCGCTGAGATATCCTGAAAGTATTTTAGCATTTTACAACATTTCTCTAAACTGTTTATATATATAAAAAATAAGAGTACAGTCCTAGGAACAGCTAAGATCTGGTAGAGTACCCGAGCTTGAAGGAGTAACAGGCCGCCTGCAGGGATGAGTGGGGAATTTTTCTTTTTTTAATAATATTTAATTAATAAGATTGTGATGTTAATGCAGTGAGGGACTAAGAGGACAAGACCAAGGTTAACCACTGAATACCCTGTAATCCTAATGATATCACTAAAGGTTCATACCGATCCTTGGTCATATTCACTTTAGAACATTAAACCACACCACCACACTTCCTGTCTATAATGTGGCTTATTGTGTCCGAGATCCCAAATAAGACTTCCTGCCAATGTCCACCTGCACGCAGTGGCACAGATGGCCTGTCTTTGTGTATGTGCGTGAGTGTGTGTCTGTGATGTTGATCAAAGCTGATATACACAGGTCTGGAGGGACCTGACCACCTGTTTTATTATTAAATAACATTATTTCTATAACAGAAGCAAAGAGAAAGACAAACAGAGACAAAGGCAGATGGAAGGAGACAGTCAGAGTTCAGAGAAGGAGAGTTCATTTTAATCAGTGCTTCTGTCCCTTGAGCTGCCATGCTAATGTGTGTGTGTATGTGTGTGTCCAGGAGGATGGCATCATTTCACTGATGGTTTTGACCCACTTAGTGTTGTCACATGACTTGCTAGTTGGGCTCAGTCACGTGAATATTGTGGAGCTGCCAACTGTGAGCAGAAAAAGAGGCTGAGCTACAGTGCTCGTGTCACATGGCTACTTTTGCTAGTCAAACAAGGTGGTTTTGTCTGCTGTAGCAGTGCAGTCAGTCCCACCGTTATTCAGAGTTCATTATGTATGCAGAGTTGTTGTACAGGAACCACGTTTTGGGTTTGCCAAATTAGTTTATCAATTTTTTTTTTTGGTCTCCTCTAATTCAATTAGAAAAATGAATACAGACAAGTACATGAATTAGCCATTAATCTTGGCTAATTCATCCTAGTAACTTCTAGCTTTCTACCAAGAAATATCCCTCCCAGCATAATGTAATCTATCAAAATGCCACTCTACCATTAAACTCAAATGTTTCTAATTCAAAATTGATCTTCCCAACATCATTGCAATCTATAATTAAATAAAAGACTAAAAAGAGAGAAACACTCCTGTGTCTCGTCCTATAGGGCTCTTCCTGTGGCAAGTTTCTAGGTAGAACAATTGTCCTGGATGTCTGTAATGTAATAGGCATTTGACCTGTATATTTTAAATGCCCTTGTTAATACACTACATGGAACCCATTCTGGGGTAATGTTAAAACTAACCAATCACCATTTATGTCTACAAGGTCGGTTATAACTTCTCAGGGAATCTGATAACTGCTACAGCTGCTACAACTAGAGAGAGACAATATCGCTGTTAGATTATTATCACCAGCAGGCCGTGTGCAGGTTGCCACCACTGTCCAACTTCACTTTAAAAATCAAGGACAAATTAATGATAGAATTTAAAGGCAAGAAGTGATTAAATAGTCCACAGGTTTCAGCATTTCCAGCACTGGACCACAGACCCTCACCTGAGACTGGTTAAAGTGGATAGTAACTTTCAGGTCGCCCAGCCGGTCATTGAGCCCATCGGTGATGGCTGTCCCTGCTGCGGGCTCCAGCTGTGGAGAGAAGCAGGCCTGCAGCCACTCTGTGCAGGTCATCATCTGGACTCGTTGCATCCTTTCCTCACTCATACGAAACATCTTGCTGCGAAAGTCCTTCACCTCCTGGTCATTTATAGCATCAAATTCATGGAGACCTAGTGGTGGTGAGGAAAGGGCATTGTTACAGCAGTGCTATGAAGTAGGATATGTCATGATTTTAAATTAAGTGCACAGCGTAGACTACAAATACTCTGATAATGATATACCTTGGAGAAGTCTTCATGTTATGAGAACTTAAACTAAAAACTAATAATCATGTCTTAAGATGCAGGTACGGACCCTAATTGTAGTAATGTTTATTGTAATTGAAGTTCAAAGAGCTGTCAGGTAGGACACTGTTTATTCTAGTGTAACATGCTTAGATGCACAGGCTTCAACGTTCATTAAAATGTACAAACACCTGTGCAACACTTGATGCTAGGCATATGCATATAGTAGTTCTGAATGTGTAAAAAGGATTACAAACAGCAGTTTCTCATGGGATTAAAGCAGAGCCTCCTAATATTTGTACTAGTACCAAATGCCAGAGGTATGAACTGCTATTTGGCTGATCATACTTTATCTCTCTGCTCCCTGTTGTGCTTTTGTCTCTGTTTTTATCAAAAGGGTGCTGCACAATACTCTCTTGGTAATGAAAACAACATGTTGACATTTAAAGCCATTTAACATTCATATGACCCTCAGCATTCAAAGAAGTGCTCTGGACCACATTAGCTGCATTGTCTGAGTGTGCGAGCTGGTTTGTGTGACTGTATTTCTGGAGGGGAAAAAAAAAACATGGTTGGCTGCGTGAATGCCTAATTATTTGTTACTGTGCACTGCACGAGGTTAGGTGTGTGCCTGTGTGGGACTATCCAGACGTGCCTGTGGGGTTCCATTTGAAAACACCACTTTACTCTGACTACAGCCTTTAAAAGATCATGTCAGGCCGAAGTGGAGCCAGGACGGGAGAATATTAATATCGTCTCTTAATATAGTCTCCTTCAATTAGACTCAGAGCCCCTTCTCCCCTTCTTTGCCTTTCCTCCTCTGAAGAGGTCTGCTGTGACCTAAGGACTTCCATAATCCTGGATATCTCGGTCAGAAGAGGGCTGAATGTGCGTGTTTGTGTGTGACTTCACTTGTTAAAGAGCAAGTGGAAATAGATGGTTCTTTATAATTGTGTGTTTTTATGCATTTGTATGACACTGTGTGACTATATGAAATAAAAATAAATTTCGTGTGCATGCGTGTATCACACTTCATTCAACTATAGCCAGTAGGGCTGCAACAAACGATTATCTTCATTATCCATCAATCTGCCGTTTGATCGATGCCCTCTGCTCCTCTAAAAGCCCTAATCTTCACCACAGATAATACAAAGTGACAGGTGATGGAAGACATGTCAGGAACATGTCCAGTCAATCCACACACTTCTCTATCAGACAGCAGAGCCACTGATAGGGGCCAGCTGCAGATGGGCCTCAGGTCTGATGGCTGGGGTAAATGTGCTGAGTAGGAGAGCTACTTAGCATACTTGAGGAGGTGCTTAAGGCTTGTTGTGTGAGGGGAAAGATTTACTGTCCTATGTACCAACTCTTAAGTGCTTTTCTTTATAGGGAATGTCAAACAGGGGCACCAAACGAATCAGTCAGGGTGTAATGTGTGTGCTTGTATGATAATCTGCCACTTTATATTGAGGAAAGTCTTGAAAGTGATGCTGTCTTACCCTTGCCAATGAGCACTCCGATTTTGGAGTCCAGCAGGCGCTCTGCTCGGCCGCAGTTGCGCGTCACCAGCTTGAGGACCGGCAGGAAGGGGCGAACGTCGCACAGCCTGCGAGTTTCGTCCTCCAGTTCTTCGTGCACGGCTGCCTGGTTGACACACTCGAACATGTGGCTCTCCATCTCGCCCAGGGCAGGAAACAAGGGGAATGACTGAGCCTGCTTCCATAAGAGCTGGAAGGGAGAAGAATTGGGGTTTCACTGAAGTGCTTTTGCAATACAAAACCACAGGGAGTGTTTCTATCTTCTCCATTAGACTCAATTACATAAATCTTACTTAGAATACATGCAACTGGAATAAACATCATCCTTGTTTTTGGCTTGATTATCTAATGGTTTCTGAAAGGGTTTGATAAAGCCAGGCTTACAGCATCTTCTTAACCCATACAGGGCCACCACAGTGCTTTTGATGGATTTGTTTTTTGATTTGTAACTGCCTAAAAACTAATGAGAACAACATATCATAATGGTGTAATATATTGATGAAAGTGAATGTTTCATGATCAGAGACAAACGTGACTCATGGCAACATGACACAGCTTCTGGGTGAGCCGCTCAGGCTGTGAATAATATGTCCACCAGCCAATCCTGGCATGATTCATGTCCCTGTGCCCCCACAGCATGATCACAGGGTTGTCAAGTAGTGTGTGTTTGCCTGAGGTTATGGAGCTATGCTGTGGCATACTGGAACAGGACACATTTGCCCTTCAAATATCACACTCGTGATTTTATGTTATGTTGATCACATTTCTTCCCAAACCACATGCAAAAAGGATTTAATTATTTGATGTTCTTAGAAATGAATTACCTAACAAACCTGCTTTGGAAAATGACTGCCATGCTGTCAGCATTTGTCAAATATCATTTGTTAATATCATTTGTTTACAAGCCAGCAGTTATGAGTGGAAAATGTAGATTTTCAAATAATAAAATGTCAGTTCCACAAAACATTTTAACATGCTTTCTGGGAAATCTGATCACGTCTGTACCAGTATGAATGGAACATAGTCATTCATAAAACTGCTCATCTTGGCTCCTTGATAACCGATAAAGAGTCTGGTACAAAGCTGTCTGGAAGACCTGCAAAGGTCAAAGGAAAATTCTACCCTTTGGTCGAACTAACACCGCTCCTGGCTTCCTCGCATTTGTCCCATCTCCCATGTCATTTACTAGAAAAGTCTCAGAGGAGTCTTCTTTCCAGTTTCAGCGACATAATTGGTCACAGTTCTCCGCTACTTCTGTACATGCTTCCCTCAGGGAATGAAGATCTCTCTTCGTTCCAACAGATGTCTTTTATGCACGCAAACCCACATACACATTACTCATTGTATAGTTCAATGAAAAACAAAAACATTACTGCTAAAAGCAAATATCTATGTCAGACAAAGTGAAATCAGTCTGTATCTTCAGTCACGTTACAGGGCTGATGAAGCCAGAAGTGATTTCTAGCTATCTAACGGCAGGCAGACGTTATGTACACACACACACACACACACACACACACACACACACACACAGAGACTGACTTGTTAATTTGCTATTCAGGACAACTTCTTCAGGCTTTATTTAACAGTGTCTGTCTGGGGAAGGTTGTACACTGAGTAACCAGAAAAATAGATACATTGAACGTACATACTGTACATTGTAATGCAATCCAACACAACAACCCTAAATACAGACAGTAATAAATACTAACTTTAAAAAACTTATCAACATTTCATTGATTCAACTCAGAAGAAGTTTTTGAGGCTGTTGTTTAGGTGATGTTGTAATGGAATACATTGTATTGTAAGGTGTTTATCTGTAAATGAGGTGGACAAACGCCTTTCAATACAGTGCAGTTTAATAAAACACTACCATAGAGTTTAGCCTCAAAGTAAGCCTGAAGTTAAGTAGCAGTTATTGCAGGATTATTGTATTTCACTGCCTTGCATCATACATGTGTTTCCATTTTTCTGGTCACTTTGTGTAGTTATCAGTACCTCAATCACCTCACGGGCATTGATTACCATTACCAAAACACATGAACAAGTAAAATCATTTCAAACATCTTCACACTAACACATACTTTGTGCCACTTTGTAAACAATGTACGTCATTTCCTTAACAACTTCCAAAACACCCATCAAGTCTGTGACTTCTGACCTCCGCTTCACAAAATGTGCTGTAGTCACTCATGATGTAATGACCTATTTGTGCGGTGAAAGCAATAGCTGCTCGCAAACAAAAAACACCCAGCCTGCCGCAACAGCCACGGCTGTCAAAACAGGCATTAGATAATGTCTAACTGACTAGCTGTGTGACTGTGTGTGTAGACTGTGTTTTTCCTTATTAGGCCAACAAGAAAATACATTCATTTAATCTCCTTGAAGTGTGTTGAAAGTCGATTTTATTAGAATCTTTTAAATTATCTGTTGTGTTGTAACAACACGGCTGAAATGACCTTCCCTCAAAAGCAACATATGGCTTTAAGTACAACTGATGTGTGGAAATCCCATTTTAGCCCAAACCCGTGCTGTCACCCACCCAAGTGCCACTCACCAGTTTGATGTGCTGAATGGTGGCCTCGCGAGGAACGTCCATCTGGATGTAGATACCGGTGGGCAGCAGAAAGTCCACAGTGACCTGGTCCAGAGAGTGGCCGGCCAGGGGCGAATGGGCCGCCCATATGTCCAGGAGGTCTGTCATGGCAGGAGGCATGGCAAGGGGCACCACACACCACCTCAACCATAAGGACCTGGAGGGACAGAGGAGAGAAACAAATAGGACATTTATATTGTGTATTGTATCATAAAAAGGAGATGTTCATTGAAAGATGCTGAATTTCCCATTTATTCAGATATATTTGTTCTCAATAGGTCACTCTGATGAGTGAAGGGTGTAGTTGTGGGTTAAGTATAAATCTAAAAAGCTGACAAAATAACAACTTTAGAATTCAATTCAGTTTTATTTATATAGCGCCATAGCATAACAAAGTTATCTCAGGGCACTTTTTCATGTAGAACAGGTCTAGACCGTACTCTTTATATTTACAGAGACCCAACAATTGGTTGATCAATAGAACTAATAGAAAGCTAATTATATCATGCGTCACTCATGCTTCTAACATACAGTGAAGTCTACCAACCTAAAAGGAAACATGCTTCATGTGAACACGTTACAATCCCATGTTGTCATGACTGATATTGCTTTCCTGGAAACCTGGAGGCTGAGGGTGGCATTCCAGAGAGCCATTAGGCCATTCCTCAAAGCTAGGCTAATTCAAGCACAGTCCTGTCACAGACCTGAGATGTCAAACATAGACCACATCAAGTCAGAATAAAAAAAGACATATAGTTTGAAAGAAAGCAGATAATTAAAGATTTGCAAGTAATCTGGTGGATATGCAAACATATATCTCCAACCCAAACATATTTAAACCACCACTGGGCTGTTTTTTTAACTCACTTGCAGGCTCTTTTCTATTATCCTTTTCATTAACAAGTTGACAGGAACAAATGATTCAGTGTAGCTGTGCCCTTTTGGGGGCAGCACTGTGCTGAGTACAGAGGGAGGCCCAGTGGCTTTAACTTGGGTGAGGGCCAGTGCTCAGAGGAATGCCCACTAAGCAAACAGAACAAAAGGTCAGTCTGCCCTCCCCTCATCTGACAATCTGGTCCCCCCGGCAGAGAACACACACACACACACACACAAAAAAAAAAAAAACACTCTTCACTTATAGACGGATAATTCATGCATAGAAGTGCAAGCAAAAATATATGCACCATGCACACTGTCCCGAAACACACACAAACACACACACACACACACAAACATAGAGCGGCTGCTGCTAAGGTAATTATCAAGTAAGGCAGGAGGGGGCTAGCCTGCCAAAAGTCCTGGCTGAGAAAGGCTATTTCTGTCTGCCAGTGAGACATGCAGAAGACTCAAACTCAAAATTCAGTGCACAACAGTGTAAAGATGCAATTCAAGGACAAAAAAAAACAAACGCACACATGTAGACACACAAACACATGCATGTTAACTGCAGCGAGTTCCATTTAGAGGCAGTAAGTGGCTTCGCAGATGCTGGCGTAAAACATGCCACAGCCTGGTTTCGATTTGGGCTCGTGCCTCAACCACAGCTGTACCGTCACACCACTTCCACCTGCCTTTTTCTCATTACCTAGTCCTCAAATGGCCTAGTACATTAACTCTTCCGCTAGGCCACAGGTCCATCTCATCTCGATCCACCCATTAAAAATGACAGCTCTGATTGCCTCTAATGGTCTTTCCCCTCTAAGTTAAGTGCTCCAGCTACCAGCCGATGAGCTGTTCTTATGCCGCGTGCCTGAGGGTGGTACAATATCTGCGGTGCATTTGGAGCCACGATCTCAGCCACTTAATATTATCGGCCATGCAAATGGAAACAATCTTGTGTGTGTTTCTGTGTGCTGTACAAACTGTCGATTGCTATCTGAACATCTCTTAAAGGGACTTTGCAGTTACTGTATGCGATAAGGGGTGACGCAGACAATATTACCCGACAGACACTGCCACACATATCATGATACATGGGAATGCTTACGTAGGAAATAACTCCTACATACACGAGACAATGTTTTACACATTGACACAGACACACACACTTCCAGGGGCCAGCAAGAGAATACACAACACAAGACACCATTCAAATGAACAGTTAGATGGTAGACAATGGTGAGCCTGAAACATCACAAAAGTGCACCGTCACACACTTGAAAAGTAACACGACACCTAGCATGTCTGTCTGACGCATTGACAACACTGAGTGATCAGGGATGGATGAACAAGTACATGTGCGTGCTCGTCTATGCAAACACTTGTCTCATTAATTATGGGCTTCTAGAATGACGTTTTAACACCAGACAGCTTGAATAGTGACTCATCCTGCTGTGATGCTAACAAACTTGGCCTCTCTCTCCCTCTCTCTCTCTCCAACACTCACACACTGTATATACACAGGTGAGCAGGGTTATTGAGGATGTGGTGGCAGACAGCCAGAGGTCTGCGGCGAGGTCAGGTTTCACAGGGTAGATCAGACGAGGACAAGTGGGTTTGCAAGATCAGGGAGAAAGAGAGAGTTTCATGTGACAACAAACAGAAGAGCCTGGAGGGATCCGTCCAGATAGCCAACATTAGCAGAAGTAAACGATGTATCACTATGGAGCCTCTGGTCTACAGCTCTCCAGGCACACTTTGATGACCATTTGTGTTTTAAGGCAGAAATATGATCCTGCTTACATGTACTTTGCCTGTTTTCTGTGCAAACCAAGGCAGATTTTGTTTTTATGTAACAGTTACAAAAATGACTGTAATTCAATGCATTAATTGCAATTTTATGCCTTAATTTTATTTATGCATGAGATTCATTATTGTTCCCTTTCAAACAGCCAAAATACAGCTGCCTGGAATATAAAAAAAAAAAGAAAAAAAAAAAAAGAGGGAAGCGTCACCTGTTCACCTCTTTGAATCTTCATGTCTGATCAAATGTCTGCACTGGAAAGGGGTGTGTCAGTAAATCAAAGGAGAGCTGGTAGATCTGAGGGAAGCATACCTGAGAGACAAACTGCTTTGGTTTTGTCAAAATCCCACTGACTTCCAAAGGTAGACGAGAACATAGAACAATATAACCTCTAACAGGCAGTAGACTGCGACCAAGCCAGCCACCATACCTCAGATAATACAGGCGAAGCAAACCTTTGAACCAGTGACAGTGACATGTTGTGAAGGCTTTCATGCCCAGATGCATTTATGGTTATTTAAACACTGGTGTTACTCAGCAATCACTTTCTAAAGCTCTCTCTGTCTGACAGTAAAAGGCCTGTGAGGCGCTCTACAATGGAGTGTGTGTCCACGCGTCTGTGGGTGTGACTGACTGAAAAAGAGGGGCTAACATAAATGGCGTGTGTGTGCGTGTGTAAAAGGTCATGCCTGGTGATTAAGGGTCCTGTGACACATTTTTGTCAACACTGTGCTAAAAATAAAAGTTCACAAAGAGGATCTAAGACCTCATCTCCCCACTAAAAACACTGTACTCCTGTAAATGAGTATGGAGACATACACAGAGGCAATACAGAGACTGTCTGAGTCAGCGTTTCCACGTCTGGGCAAGCACAGTGAGTGTGTGTGTGTGTGTGTGTGGTTGAGATGGTGTATATGTAATATTTAAAAAAAAAACAAAAAAACAAAAAAAAAAAAACCCAGAAGGCTCCCATGGCTCCATCCAGCACATCTTTCTGAGTTAAAACAAATATGTTTAGTGACACTCAAAGAGTCTCACAGAACCAAACAAGAAGTATTTATTAGTGCTGAAATTATTAGTCAATGGACAGAAGTCATTTAACAAGCAAATATGCCAAAGATTCTCTTTGGATTTTGGACTTTTGGTTGGACCAAAAAAATCAATTTAAACTTTGGGCTTTGGGAAGTTTTGACGAGTATTTTTCTGACAATTCATAAAACTAAACAATAAACCGATTAATTGAAAAAAATAAATAAAATAAAAAAATCTCCAGAATAATCAATAATGAAAGCCCTAATGTTATGGTTACATGACATTGAAATTAACAATCAATCCACTTACATTGGCATGTTAGTACCACCATCACATATCTTGTTTCACTTTCAGCCACTAGCGACAATGGCACATAATGACGTACATTGTTTATGAAGCCGTAACACAACAAAGCTGGAAGCTACTGTGCTGTACCCACACAGTACGTTTTTAATCAGAAGAAGCAAGCACAGACACTGACATTTATCCCAGCAACAGCACATGCTCCATTCATTAAGGTGTAACCTTAGATAGAGATTAATGAACATTGCTTGTAGCTTTGTGCACAATATACATGCTGTCTTCAAATCTGGCTGAATATTAGTGTGTGCTGGCCTCTGTGTGTGTGTGTGTGTGTGTGTGTGTGTGTGTGTGTGTGTGTGTTTAGGTTAACAAAAAAGCTGTTAAGCTCAACAGTATGTGTTTGTCTGAGTGGTGTGTGGATAAGCGGTCAGCTGGGGTGGGTGTGCGTGTGAGTCACCAGTCGAGCAGTACCAGCACTTACTGTATTTAGGAGTGGACGTAGGTGGAGGCTGTAGACAGTAAACACACAATCAGGTGAAACGGTCATTCTAACTCTGACACACTGTGGCTGGGCCAGTGACTAGGCATGTTTGTGTGTGCATGTATGAATATGTGTTTGTCCAAAGTGACTGCAATATTTTTACAGTAAGTTTCTACAAGTTGAATCTCTCATATAGACATTTCTGCTGCTTCTCCTTCCTCATGCAATGCACACCTTCTCAAGCTTTGATTTTTAGACCTTTGCTGCATCCAACTAATTCTTGCTTCAATGCCTTTAGTTCCTCCAGAGGGGATTCAGTTTCATCTGATGTTACCAATCAAATCACCATCTAAGTGCTGCTTCCTACAGGAAACAAAGATGCACGCATTATGCTCGGAACTTGAAATGAGGAAGTGTCTTGAAACTAATGCCCCTGTAAAGATATTCTCACAGCCACTAAAGAACAAACTGTTCACGTACATACAGTATCTGAGAGGAAATGTGAATGAAGTGACTGACTGGGAGCGTGTGTGAGTGAAAGCGTGGGTGTAAAGTAACAGTGCTCCATCGCACTAACCACCTCCAGTGACACAGTGGCACATGCCTGCTTCTCAGACAGGAAGCAATGACACTAGACAGGAAATGAGACAATGATGACAAACCACCAGAGTCCCTACCAGTCATTCATAAACAGCTGATGAATACTGAATCAGAGGCTGAACTGTTATCCTTATTCCTGACAAGTTATTTTCAATGTTGTTTACTGTATTCAACTCTAGTCAACATGATCTTATCAACTGGAGTATAAAATGATAAAATGTCTTTGCATGGCTGGTATGCACAACAATGTTTGTTTATGCACAGAGAGTTAAACAGAATCCAGAGCGCACACATTATCGGTGTCTCTTGGGATATAAATGATTATTTCAACAGATTCTGTTCATTATGGCAGAATAAACATGGGTGCTTGGATCACAAATCGAAAGATGTGTTCAGACTGAAGTGTGTTTTAGAGGCGGTAGGACAGCACGTAAAGTGAATGCTAGTGATGACGTGAGTGGGCAGCAGTAGTTGAAAATGTTTCAACTAGCTGTAGCTAACGTCTGTAGAGTGATAAATAGGCTATTTCCAGTGAGTAAAAAGGGAATGTTAAAATATAGTCAAATTTCCGCAAACAACACAAGGTGAAAATTTGTGACTACAGGTGCAGGAAGCTCTCTCTCCCCTCCCAGTGTCCCCTCCTATCTACATTTTTAACTATCTGTACTTTTCCTTCAGGAACGTTCTTTGTTTTCCTGTCTGGGCGCCAGCCTTTGCCTCTGTTCTTCTCCCTAGTATGTCAGTAATCTGCATTCCAGGCTGAAGGATGACTGAGCACAGCTAGCCAGCCCAACCTTCAGGTAGAGGGGGGGGGAGATGCACTCAGTTTCACCCAGCATCACTATCATGACTTCATCATGCACGGACACTCTGAATAATGGACTACTGTATGACATTATGACGTTTTTCTCACTGAGCCATTTTGTGCTGAGCAAGTCCAAACTTCCTGCTGCATTACAATTTAGATGTTTACAATTCACCGGTGATCAAAGTGACATTAAATCCACTGTGACACTAACCATACCCAATCCATTGCCTATTGTTACATCATAGGATGAAAAGAAGATCACATATCATCATCAATCTCTTGTGACAACTGTGCACTAACACATCAAAGTACCTCTATCCGTGACATCATGATCAGTCACTCTGCCAGATAGATTGTGACAAGTGTCACAAGTCAGCTAGATCAACTTTGAAAGACATTAAGGGGTCTAAAGTGCACTCCTTGCCATCTATTTCTGCATCAGGAGGACCAGGCCACTCAGTTGATGGCTGCAGGAGGGATGGAGCGAGAGACAGAGGAGGATCAGGAGAGGAAGAGCAATGGGAACAGATCATTTTCATGCACACCGTAGAATGCTCTTAGAGCAATGCCTCCAACAATACTCATTAATGGCAATAAAGACACACTGTTTGAATGTGTTTGTGTGCAGTCTGCATGAATGAACTGTGATAGTGAGACAAAGACAAAACCATATCATTTTTGCATGTGTGGATGTTTGATTGTTATACGACAGCTTCATAGCCCTTGTCTGTTAACATGACACAGCCAATATGCAGAATTAGAATAATATAACTGGCCGATGTGTGCGTTTTCCCCCCCGAAATGTGCTCTTAAATGATTCTGTTATTCAACACATTGATTCATATAGCCTAATTGCTGCTGTCCAACTGCATATCTCCAAAAACGTATCTCGTTCATCATATTGATGCAAGCATTTGTATGATGCAATTTCATTGTGTGAGTGTCAAGGGGTTGTATCTAACTCACCTAATTCCAGCTGGGACGAATAGGGCATCTATGGGTACCTTATGGTGAATCCATTGAGGTAATAACTTATATTTTTGCATGTATCAAGAGGTGCTTTTGCATATTACTGTATCAAAACATTCTTTCTATAGTATTTACTATAGTAACTTTCCTATATGCATCTGTCCTACTGCCCAAAGCTAATCTCTGTGGCTTGGAAGCCCGTCCAGTTATGTCACAGCAGGAGTTGTACCTCTCACTACTGATGCAAAACACCTGCAGTGACATCACTGGCTGGGGTGTGAACAGAACATGCCTTCAACAGTGCATTGAAATGCAGAAAACATAACCATTCACCACTTTTGAAAAGAGAACAAAGCGACCTTCATTTTTTACATCAGTTGCCTAGCAACGGTGTTCTCTGAGCACCAAGGATATTACGTACCAAACTTCCCATGTCGAAAACATGATCTCACAAGTTCCACTTAAAGGCAGCATTTGTTTGAACCTGCCTAGAACACATTCAACTGTGTCATGAATGAGCGCAAGTGTGTGTGGTAATAACTGCAGTTATGTCACAGAGTCATTCCCACTAGGGATGGGTCAAATGAATATGAACAGTCCGGCAATAAATCCTCCCTTCATGAAGTTATAATGTTCAGTGTTTGTTGAAACCATTTTATAAAAGGTGTTAATACAACTGTATGATCTGTGGTGCTGTTGAACTGTATTGCGTTATAGTGACAGGTGTTTCTAGTATTTCGTCCACTCCATTTAAATCAATGAGTGTACGGTAAATAACAGAAACACCTCTCTGTAATGGTTTCAACGGAAACGGCACATTATACCCTTTGTGAAGGTAGGATTTACTGCAAGACTGTTGTATTAGACTGCATTAGTTTTAGTTAGGTGTACTTAAACTGGCAACTGAGTGTATATTTATACATCACAGTAATGATTTAAATTGTGATATAGTAAAATCATCATCGTTGATGCAACAACTATGTAAATCTAATGTTGCCATTAAGCAGTCCTGCTCATTGATTTGATACCTTGCCAGCAATGTTGCAAAAATTCATTCTGAAGTATTTAGTCACTGCATCAAGAAATGCTTTTAGTTTCACATAATTCTATCACATCAAACAATGTGAAGAGGGAAGTCTAAACCCTCTTACACACACAGAAGGTTAAAGTAGAGCCTGCACACCAGAATTCCATTCATATTTTTATTGAACATTAAATAACAATGTTGTGAAGTCTGATTCATTGTGACCTGATGAAAAGCCATTAGAGCTCGAAATAATATTTGATGTTTGATAAAGAAGTGAATGGACTTTTGATGTGCAGGCTCTTCTTTGAGCTGAATATGCCTCGCACTTTTGTTGATGTGCATACCGTGTGTGTGTGTACTCATCTGCCTTCATATCACACGCACACACAACAATGCGTACACGTGAGCCATCAATCGAATGTCAACAGGCAGTAAACTGGCAGATGACCAGTGAAAATATCTGTGGTAAAGGTAGGACATAATTCTTCCTTAATGTTGCAAGAGATGATATTGGGAGAGTGGTGCATCAACGACATTGTGTGTGTGTTTTACTGTTTTTTTATAAGGTAAGGTGAAGAGAAGGCTAGGGAATAGAGGTTAAATTAACAATTCTGTTGCATTAGTGACCATGGTGACATGCCTAATTTCTTAAAAAGAATATCAATTATCTTACATCTTGAGAAAATTACAGGACAGTAAAATATTTCTAAATACAATCTGCAAGTACAATGATTGACATTAAGAAGTCATAATCACAGTGTTGATAATTCAAGAGTAATTTGATATGCCGATAGTCTGCATAATAAAGAAGTTAAGACGTTCATTGTATTAGCTTACATCTCTGTCAGTGTGTATGTGAGGAGGGGAATGAGAAAGTGGTGGGGTAAATGAGATGTGCAAGTGTGACGTTCCACAGAGCCTGATTCACTTCACAGACACAAGACAAGTGAGGAGAAGCACACAGAGACAAATATAAGCAGCGCAAGCTAGCAATGCATCTCTCCATGACAGTCTGACTTTTCACGCCGCCCTCAGAGGCGAGAACGAAAGAGGGGATGGGAGGACGACTCAAGATGATTGGAGAAGGGGTCTGCCATGAACAAGGGGTGGTTGAAAGATAAATGATAACATTCACGGCCTTCAGGAAGGGAACAAGGGAAGCAAATGAGAGACTGATGAGCTTAACATACAGGTGAAGTGTGACTGTCAGGTCAGTGAAACAAGAATAAAAGCTGACAGAGAGGAAGAACATCAGACAGAGATAGTAATTTGTGATAGATAACGAGAGGGAAAGATAAGAAGAGATGGAGAGGCAAAGTGTGATACAATGTGTGACTGTAGTGCGTGGACCAATCTGGGCTGGACGTCCACAATAGGCCTCTGTTTTTGGCAAGTGTGTGTGTGCACACAAACACTGTCCTTGTTTGCCCTTGCCCCTCACAACCCTCACAACCAACCCCCCCCTCACATGACTACACTCACATGATTTACTGTATTTTGCAGTGTGGGATCTGTAGCTTTAGGCGGCTTACTTACACCTTCAGTAGCTTCCATACGCCCCCACACACGGCCACAAGGGTCAGTGCCTAAGCACATGTAAATAAGCTGCTTTTTAGTCTAAGCACTACTGATTAAAGCCCATGCTACATTAAATACACAGCAGATTTCTTGACAGACAGCAAAGCACACAAACATAGCTGATGTTTACCATACCTTTACTGAAAAGCTAAAGGCTATGCAAACTTTTATCACAACCACAGATCATTATTCAAAGCGAGCTCCAACACACGCACGCACACACGCACGCACACACACGTACACACACACACACACACACTACAGACACAAGGAAGCCTTGCAGTGGTAAAAACCCCCACATATGCTAAGTTTGTCTTGCCAATATGATTCTGTGAAACGGGAAATGAAATGCACAGGCATATCCACACACAGACTACTAACGTCTTCTTCTTTGCCCTGTCTGCTCGACAATGAATCAAATGTGGACAAGGCAGTTTCTTGGAAGATTTTTACAAAAATAAATCCTACTCTTCTATAAATATTTTTTTTTTTTTTAAAAAGATCTATTTTGAATAGTATATTATGGGCTACTTCCTTGTATCTTCTATATAAAAAGACAATTTGAATAACTGGAGAGTTGGGGGCTGAGCTCCACCTTCCTTTGCCTCAGCTTCCATTGACCACAGACGATAGCAGGCTAAGTGGAGGTGGCCGGTATGGTTCGTCCTGTTTTGATGTTGAGTAGGATCGTGTACTAACAGCTGTTCTATGAGGGTGACATAAGGATTAGCCTGCTTTGTTCCATTTGACACAACCGCTTCTTTTTTTGAAATGGACAGAGGAAGCCTTCCTTGGAAACTCTGACAAAGAGGAAACAATGAACAGCGATCATTAGGGAGTGAACATGCTGCGGATGTGTTTTCTCGAGGTCAATATTTTTTCCACTGAAGACAACATTAACCTTTCTTATGACAACATCTGCTTAATACCTGTAAATAAAATCTGTCACCAGTTCAATCCCATATTATCAAAACATGTGACAAAAGTGACAAACACTAACAAAAGTTGACAATAATACAGCTTTTTTTTACTGCTGCAACTACAGATTATTGTCTTGATTAATCCATTACAACAAAATGTCAAAGCCCAAGTTGTATGTAAGATGTACGGACAGCTATCACACACTCAACTATTACTTTGATACTGAAGAAAATTTAAAAACGTGATGATTCTCAGGCAAGTCCTGGAGGAGTGTCTTTTTTTCTAAGCAGATTTATTTCTCGGATTTCTTGGAAAGCGTAAGTCACACTGAATCTAAAATGGCTGTATCATGTCTGTGTGTTCAGATTTGACTGAGTTATGACTCGAGAAGTGCAAAGGTTTTAAAGTACCATAACTGTCTCCATGAGCTGTGTGTTGCAGCCTCTGCTGCAGCTGACCGTGTTGATAAACAGGCCCAACTACAATAACTAACTTCGAACTTCATGCACCCGTCTCTTTAACCTCATGCAGTATCTTTGACTCACGTCTCTCCCTCTGCACCCGCAACTCTCCCACGGCTCCCTGGCGAGGCGCGCCTCACTGGTCTAATTGTTTCAGCTCAAGAAAATATTCAATTTTGGCAGTATTTTAACGACAATGCCACTATTCTTCTGCGTAGAGGCAGTACCATCATTTACAACCACAACAGAGGAGTCTGACAGAAGTATGTGAAAAACAAGTTCAGCAGAAGAACAACAGAGCTGACCGAGAGGTTGTTTAAGGTCATAGCCAGAAACAAAACTCACTGCAATGAGGCTCTTCAAAAGTGGGAAGTTTGAAAATAGATCCCAGCTTGTCACACACATTTACATAGCCTCCATGGGACTGCTGCAGCTGCCGATTATATCGTGAAACAGTGGAACGACTGAAACGGACAAAAATAACACTGAGCTGCCGTGAATGTAGCGGGGATGGCTCCCACACACACTGCAGATTTTTCAGTATTGGTCTCCCAGCATCTTGCCAAACCACCATTTATCTCCCTCATAAACAAAGGGCCACACATTGGCACTGAATGACACACACACACACACACACAAGCCTGGAAATGGGAGACATTTTTTGGCTCCGGCTGTCATCTCACTATTGAGGTGACTGGGTTGCTGGGAACACATAGCTGCGGTAAATGACACGCTGATGTCCGCCTCTCAAGTTTATACGTCCATCCATCAGTCTGGGCTGCTCGACTACACACACACACACTGCCCAGTCACAGCGTCCCTTTCTTTTTAACTATTAATACAGCCCACAAGCTGATGTTATCCACAAGGATCAATGCCAAATATAGTGCGTTATCTACAGAGACAGACACACAAATACATCTCTCAGAATATAATGTAGCATGCAAGTAAACTGCCCTTTTCTACTTTCCATCTATAATTAGTTAACTGTAGCAGTACATGTTGTATTGTCCAGCTGAAAACACAGGCTAGTCTAATTATACACAACCTCTGTAATACCTCGGGTGGCAAGGTCAGTGCCATACGGATAATGCCACCCAAAAACACTCCTAAGAATGAGGCCAAGGGCAGGGCATCCTAGGATTGTGTGAGTCAAACGGTTTCAACACGCCGCTTGATGTTAATACTAAAAGCAAGAAAGAACACCCGAGAGGTTATTTCTGGGAGAAAAAAAAAAA
>LKNJ01002948.1:33824-52116 GCA_002120245.1 Maccullochella peelii | reverse complement strand
GTGTGTGTGTGTGTGCGTGCGTGTTGGGGACCAGCTGAGAAGTAAAACTGGAGAAGCCAATGGATACATCCCCACTTCTAAATCCTACCTGAGAGTAATACGAGAGTTCGGGTGAAAACAGCCCTGCATTAAAAACACAGGATGGTCTGCGCTGGTGAAGGTCCAAGTCCTGTTTGAGTGTGCATTACTCAAACAGGACTTGGACCTTCACCACCTTCACCATGAGTTTTAAGATGTATGAGACACCAAACCAGAGACGGGATTTTACAACTCCACAAAGTTACCATAGCGACAATCATCTCATCCTCCGTCTTGACAGCCGCAACGTCACCAGTTAAATTAAGCCGTTCATGTTACAAAGTGACCTACCAGGAATGTTCACTTGCACATATCTGATTATTAAGACCAATAGCACCATCATCATTAACATAAACCACTTGTGGACGTGATTTATTTCCAAAAATAAATTTGTAAAAATTGCAGAGCTACTTCCTGGTTCAACTCTGACCAACTGAACAGTATTTACTCCAGGTGCACGTGTTCTTGTGACATTTCATTTTCACCTACAATGCCATCTAACATTAATACTGAACTTCCATAAGAATGCTCACCCAACTTCTGGCACATTTCACTCTGTATTGATAACTATAAAACCTAATAATACCCCATCCCAAGGTATGCCTTGAGCTTTAGGAACTTGTAGCAGGCATAAAGACATTTAAAGATTATTGAGAAAGTCTAACCAATGATGAAAATAATCATTATTTGCAAGAGCAACAACATGCCACGCTGTGACACGTCAATATCTTGTTAAAAATAAAACAGACACTCTTTAAGTTGTATTTTTCAGAAAGTGATTTACAAATTTAGATGAACTCTTGTGGAATTACAGTTCAGACCTAGAATACGATTACACAGAAAATGGCTGCAGTCTGCAAAGTGATATACAGTACTGGGCTTTAAAAAAGTCACAAGGCGTATTGGCAGAGCAGTGAAGACAGCTACAGCGAGGAAAAAGACTGAGCGAGACTGGATGAGAGATGGTGAGGGGAGGAAAGAAACCGGAGTGAGATAGAGACCTAAAGCGCTCCAGAAGCCTGTCACATGGGGCTTGAAGCCGCACGGCTCAGCACTCTTCCCCTCCGTGTTCTGTCCGTTCCTGACATTTATCTGCTTTATTAGATTATCTGTGCTACATGGCTGTCTACGGGCACATGCACACACACACACATATATACATTCACTCACACACACACACACACACACACACACACACACACACACACACACACACACACACACACCTCTCAATTCATTACAGCCCTAACTGCTTACTTAGGTTTATGCCCTCTTTAAATTAAACCACAGATAACTGAGCACCTCGGAAAACACGCGGCCCCTATGAGAGGACAGGCTAAATCTGGCCATTGAGGAGGAAATTAAGATGCATTGTTTGTGAGTGTATTATCATGCATGTGTGAGTGGTCATAAGGTTGTTTTTTAACGGGCTCATCTAGAGGGACTCTTCCCATCATTAGTAATTCAATTTGCTCTTTATTAGCAGCTCTTATCGGAGGCACAGACGGCTACGGGCAGCCTTCCTCACTCCATCTTCCTCTGCACTCACCCTCTGCTCCACCTTTCCTGCGTCTCTGATTCTGGATCCCCATCTTTAATTAGAGATGCATGTGTTTTCTGCTGTAGGCCACTCAGGTTCTCCACGTGACATAAAATGCATGAAGGAAAGGGTGAAGAGGAAGGGGAGGGGGAAAGGATGTAGGAGGTGTGAGGAAGGACACATAAAGTTAAAGAATCAGAAAAAGAGAAGCATGGACGCAGAGCCATAGGGACAAATAAAGCCTAATGTTAATAGTGATGGCTTTTCTAATGTCTTCTGACTCCATTGAGTATGGGAGATTGCACCAAGATGGGCATGAGGCGTGTAGGGTACACGCAGAATGACCGGAGGGCTGGAGGGGCAAGAGGAGGGAGGGAGGAGGAGAGAGAGGGAGGGGGGGCTGTAAAAACAATGATTGCTTTCCATCAGGTTAGGCCTATATTCTACAGTTCGTTAAAACAATCCAATTTGCAAAAGGATAATTATGCATTAGCTCCTTTTTATCTACTGGAGGGAGAGCGGTGCCAGGGCTTGATAGCAGTGGCGCTGCCTGCCTCCACCTCTGCAAATTACCCGCTATCGGCACTTGTTCGCCATCACGGCTGAATTGGGCAATCAATTAACCTCCCCCCTCCTCCTCTTATAGTCTGCCTGTAAGCCTCTCCAGTGACAGCCAGCAACACAAAGCCACTACAAGGACTACATGGATGTGAGCTGCTGCCCTCTACTGGAGATGGCTGTAATAGCTGCTGGCAGCCACAACTGAAGGGCCAATTACTCATAAGCTTTATCTCAATTCCATACTACATAAGAATTTAAAAAAAAAAAAATTTTAATATATATTTTTAATGTATACTTAAGAAAGAAAGAAATCAGGATGCAGAAAAAAATTCTTGATTTGTGAGTGTGCTGTTGACACACTATTGTCCCACAAAAGGAAATAGAGTAGCTAAAATGTTTTGCAGGTGGAGGTAAAAACAGCTCCAGGAAGGTCTTGGAAAACTAAAATAAGCCTAAAATCTTTAGAATAACTTTACTTTCTCTTTGTGAATTACAATTAGCAGTGTCATTTCAACATCGCAGGTTGTTAGAACTACCAGCACAACATCATTTCCTATTAGCACAAAATGGTAAAACAGTGATTTCTTGTGAACTAACTGCAAAAACAATGTAACACGACAAATAATAATAGTATGTAGTTGGCAGTAGTCTGAGAACACTGGGGCATAGGTGGTGCACAAGTGACACAAGCACTGAAGGGAGACATGGTGTCAAGGTAGGAAGAAATATAAGTCAACAAAAAGAAATAAACTCCGACGCAAAGAACCAAGTGAGATTTGACAGAAAATCTTTGAGCATGTTCAATTGAAGGACTCTTTGTTTGGGTCAAAGATCTCTCTGATGGCACATCAACCACCAGCTGTGTGTTTGAAACCTTCTGTGCTGACTTTGACGCATAAAACACAGTGAGAGATGGTAATGTTTCGGGGTGAGGCTGGCAGATAGAAGAGGTGGGCTCAGAGAGTGTTGCAGCAAAGAAATTTAACGTCAATCTATTACAAATGTGTATGACCCTGTCATCTGGAAGAGGCAAAATAAAGGCCTCACTCTCTCTGAGGGTGGCTTCTATGTGTGAGGACGCCAAAACTGATCAGTGAGTCTGTGTTTTCTTTGGTTTTTAAAAGCTAAATGCTAAATCACACACAAACAGATTTTTTTTTAAATTAGCAGAGCAGAGGTCGAAACATAACTGTACCCAGAGGTTATTTTTCTAGCGCACGCAGTAACAGAAGACAGCATCACTGTGATTGGATTTGTGCCAGATTTGTCGTGGCAAATCTAGTGGATGTGTGAATCATTGAAACGATGTAAATAGCGGCATACAAAATATAAGTCAAAGCACTTTAATGATTTTGTGCAACTACAGAAAGTACAGATCTAGTTTTGCAGAATCATCATTATCAGTAAAATATAAAAAACATATTACTAATTGCTAATACTAACTACTAATATACTATCACTAGACTAATTGTGACTAATTTGGTCCCACTTTGGTGGAAATGTCAGGAGATCCTGCAGGACTATGTATGTATGGGGATGTGAGGTATTTGAAGGCTTGATGGACAGTTGGTGAGTTATTGGCTAAAACAAGTTGTCATTGCGCCACCAAAAGGCCGTAGGGTGTAATTCTTACTGTCTAAGTAGGGGGTGAGAATTCAAGCCCATCTAGAAAGTTTAGCTGCTGTGGGTCTTACTGTATGGCTGCTGAGATCCACATGCTTGTACGTGGCGGAGAGGAGAAGGAATATTAAAAAGGATGAATCACAATGGCTCCAGCATTTCTACTATAAGACCACAGACAACACAGTTGCACCATAACTAGCCAGATTAGATATGTTCCCTCTTAACTGTGTAATGTTATTTTCCATGGATGAGCCTTTGGTTGACAGCTCATTAGAGCAATTAGTCATGTGTAGGATATAAACTCTTGAAGGAACAAAACTTAACAATAATCATAGAGATAGTCTGTAGCGTGTGCTCCTTACTTGTCCTTGATAAGGTGGGGGAGAGCCGCCTCAGCTTGTGTCTACCAAAAGACACAAGCTCCCTGGAGGGTGTCCTCCTGACTCCTATGGGAGTTCTGGCAGAGCTGTGGACCCTGCTCCGCGGGGAGTACTTCACTGCTGGTGGGCTGGTCCCCTTCTCCGAGCCACCTCCACTGTGGTCACAGGACGGAGGGCAAAAGAGAACAGTGTAATCAGTCATACACTAGAGGCTACTATTAATATGCTGCAGAATGACTTGAAACTCAAAGAATGAATCTCGTTAAATGCTTTTCAATCCAAAATGAAAGAATTGGAGGCAGATTCCTCAGGATGTCAATGTTTTTAATTTAACTGGTTTTGAAATGTGAGTTCCCTATGCTGGTTTATTGTCACCTTTTGTGTTTTCTGTCTGTAAATTGTGTTTTTATTTATGCTGCTGACAGTCTTGGTCAGGTCTCCCTGGAAAAAGAGATTCTTAATCTCAATGGGACTCTCCTGGTTAAATGAAGGTTAAAAATTAAGTAAATGATATTGAAAAAAAAATCTAATTCATGTATATCAGCAGTCTGCCCTAATTTGATGTCACCTTCTGGCAAAAGAAAGAAAAACATTTAAAAGAAAATAATTAGTGAAGGTCTCAGAGCAGAAATAAACCTAGAAGAAAGTAAATCAGATCATGTTTCCATTACTTACCTACTAGCAGACTTCCTAATGATTTTCATCCTGCTGCGGAGCTTGAAGCCACCGGGGGAGGAGGAGGGTGGAAGGGAGGTCCGCTGGGTTACAGATGGGGAAGCAACAAGCCCTCCTCTCACTCCTTTGTTGCTTCTTTCTGAAGTCCAGTGGAAGGCAGATCTACGACGAGTCACTGTTGCCCCCCCTGTCACTGCCGCAGAGGTACTCGGACCTCCAGCTTTCCAGCGGTAACGGCTACTCGGTGAGGAGATGGTAGAGGAACCTGCAAATCCCTTTTTTATCTTAGCAGAGGGAGCAGAGGCTGCTCTGAGCTTCTTGGTGGCCTCTCCCTTCTCCAGAGCTCTCTGAGAAAGAGGCAGAGCTTTGGGCGATAGCGATTTTCGAGATATTCTTACTTGGGCTCCAGCAGAAGAGGAGACCCATTTGTACTTGGAGGTCTTGGGTGCTACAGTGACCGGGCTTAGCTTTCGAGGTAACTTCTTGGCAGGGGTTCTCTTACCGACTGAGAATAACGGGGGGCTTCCACTGGCAACTCCAGCTTTTGAGACTGACGGGGCAACAGTCCAAGCTTTGCCTGTGGGTAAAGAAGTGGAGCTAGCCTGTTTAGGCTCCACTCCTCCCACGTTCTGGCTCTTTACCCAAGTGAACTTGGACTTTTTCAGAAAAGGCGCACTGACTTGGCCCTGGCTGGTGTGAGGTGTGGGGTTAACAGAAGGTTGTTTTGATAGAGCAGAGAGAGGTGCTATGGGATTACCAGTCGTGAGAATAGCTGGAGTTGTTGCCCGTTTAGTCTCAGTGCTGGTTTTGCTTGTCAGGGCAGCTTTGATCTGTACTTGTGGGCCGCTCTGCAAACTGGTCGAGGTGTCGGCCTTGACTGAAGAAGGCACTTCTGAAGAGCCACTAACTTTATTTTCTGGCAGGACTACGCCGCTACGACTGCTTTCAGCCGTCTGTCTGTGAAGCATTTCATGTTGCATACTAGTGCCTGTTGAGCTTGAACCTCCTTTTCCATCTTCATGCTGAGACACAGCTGCCCCTGTTTTTCTACGATTATCTGTGGGTTTTTTCTCTGTTGCAGCTCCCCTAATCCCTGTGATGCTGTTTATATGTCCCTCTCTCTTCTCTTGAGGGATCTGTGATGAGAAAGTGGCAGTTGTGCCTCTGTCTCTCTCCTCTCCTGTGCTGTGGCTGGGCAGTGAGGTGCTGTGAGATATACTGTGGGAGCTAGACTGATGAACAGAGGAGGAGGTAGAGGCTGAGGGAGGTCCAGCAGAGGACTGGGGGTTCTTGTTTCTCAGCGAGTAAGTTTTCTTCCAACTTCCACGGCTCTGAGAAGCAAATAGCCTCCCTCTGGAGCTGTGAGGGTCGATGACAGATGTGCTGTGACCTCTGCCTCTGGCTGCTGTTGGAGCTTCTGGATGCCTCTGCTCAACTCTTGCAAATGGGGCGTCGCCATGGACGCTCTTATGTTTATCGATTAGATCTGGGAATTTGAAAATAGGAGTTATTTAGTTGTACAGTCACTTTCAGACTGATAAATAGAATAGAATAGAATAGAATAGAATAGAATGTCTTTATTGTCATTGTACAGGTACAACGAAATTAAAAAATGCCAATCTTTAAGGTGCTAGAACAACAATAAATAAGTAAAAACAATACTAAATAAGCCATAAATAAAAACATAAAAACATCACACACACAAACATTAACATTCTGCAGATATTGCAATAATAAAACAATAAGAAGAAAACAGACACCACGTAAAAGAGTTGGTTTACCCAACAAAGCATATTTCTCACTTTCCTTTAGAGGTATTTAGTCACGTATATAGTTTTGGTTTAGTTTGAAGGTGAAAGGAATTTAGTTTGCAGTGCTCACAACACTGAAATATTCCATAAAAAACTCAACAGCAACATCTTTTTTAGGATCAGTGTCCCAGTTACTCCAGATAATCTTCACAGCATGCTGTCAACAGATTTGGGGGGACAGAAGACAGGTAGAAAATTAAAAGGAAAAACCTGAATAAGTGAGTGGAGAAATCTAGCAAATTCAGATGATTCTGTACACACATAGACTCAGTGAAATGAGACTTACTCTAGGGAGGTAAAATCCCCGTCCCAATGGAAACAAATTAACTCACAGCAACCTCCACACAGCAAGTTTAATTTGCTTTCAACAGGTCAGAGGTTTTATCTTCTTAGAGGAGGCACTAACAGACATATGAGATATTTTAATCAGCATTTTTAAACAAAATGTATTTTACCCTGTTACAAGTTATTGATGTACTTCTGTACTTTTTTTGTATGTATTATTGTTTTGATTAATGCCGTACCTTTATATTTATATGCATCATTCACTGACTGCTGTCTGTAAGCTGCCCCTCACATTTAAGTTCTACACTACTGTCCTCTGCACCTATGGGAAATCTTCTAGCGACATGTTTAACTGTCCTTCACCATCACCATCATCACCAAATGAGGGAATATCTTTCGGGAGAATGTTGTTCATCTCTCCAGAGTCTTGTACAATCGCTAATGCTAAAAAGCATTTAAGCTAGCAACATCTTACACTTTGTGTTGTTTTTTCCTTTCATTTGTCAACCACGAGTACAGTGTGCTTGATACCGGGGCATGACGCAGTTGTTAAAATGAAATACCACAAGATGCAAGTGAAAAGATATGTTTTTTTTCTGTAACGCTAATTTGTTGGCTGTACCGGCCGTTATGCCGTACCGGCCGTTATGCCGTGCCGGTGAACTATTAGCTAAGCTATCTGGCTTGTTCTCTAGTTGTGTTGTGATGACAGCGAACGTCAGATTAAACCGGAGTTTAACTATGAACCTGTTGACAGCATAAACAGCTATCTTAGTTATTTACTTCAACTGAAAACTGAATATAGAGTATATGTATTAACTACTTATCTCTACAGCAATATATTATGAAGGGTAAATAAAGGCACCAGTGTCTTCTTAGACATGTGGGTAACGTTAGTTTGAGCTGGAGGCAAAGCTAACGGTTAATGATCGGTTTTGAAAAACGCGAGCCCCAAATCCACACGACAGCTCTGAATTTAAAAGGTTCCACAATTAAAACCGATTTTATAACGCGACTGTTACCAAACAAACTGTCGACATTAAACACGGGAGATTTACTTTGCAGAAGTTCAATTTGCCTCTTCAGCGCTTCTCTCTCCTCCATGTTTACAACTGAATCGTTTCGTCATCAAATAGCGACAAAAATGGGCCCTTGCGGATGATGTGTTTTATATCGTCCAATCACAGGGCGCGGTTTGCGCAGTGGCCGGGCTGCTTACGCCCTCAATTCGGTTTAACAGGTTGCGGCAAAAATGGTCTTTGGTATTATTTGACAGGATTAATGGGTAGGATTTTACGGAAACTCAGTGTTCAATATTAGTTACATAAATAAGACACAAGACAGAATACAACTTGCATAAAAAATATTTCCGATCAATGCAGTAGTTGTCTAAATATACACATTCAAAACACTCAGTTGTTGGGTTTTGGTATTTCCTCCGGTTATCAGATCAAGTCTCTTCAGTTTTACAGAGAGTGTGTTTTGCTTGAATGTGAAGTGTCTTTCTGGAAACAGTGTCCTGGTTAGGATACACCGACATTACTTTCAGCACTTTACATAGGGACTGCTTCTTTATCAGAAAGTGATTCAAGTGAAAACTGTTCACACAAACATATCTTTTTTTTGGTGAACTGGCCCCTTAAATTTGAAAAAACTGTCCTGATAATGGAATAATCAATTAGCAAGGAGTTTTCTCACAAAAAAAGCTTACCATTAAAACAATTACACATAATACACCTACTTTCAACTGCAGAACGAAGCCTCAACGATAGCAAAGAGGGAGATAATCACTTGTTCGAACTATACACCTTATATAACCAGATTTAAATACAGTGCCACGTGACTAAACCTGCTTGTGGGTTGTCTGTAAGACCGTGCTGAGGGCTGAAACTTCACAACTTCCTATCGACCGAGTTTCTGCTGGTTGTCAACTGATTTGAAAACAACAGCGTCACAAAAAATATCCCTGTTTTGAGCTGTTTCGAAGAAGTCTGCCATTAAGTTGTTTACGTGGTTCACAAACTCAGACTGTGTTTTCTGTCAGAGGAGCGTGATTTGCCGATGACGCCGCTGTGAAACGAAATGAAAGGGGAAGTGAAAGTTTACGCTGCTGGTTCGGACATAAACCAAAAACAGCGAAGATAAAAACAGAAAGCAAACTTTAAAGTTGCCTAACAAGCGAAGGTAACGCTAACTTTTGTCACAAATGCTTGAGAAAGTAAGAAAAAGAATAGGAACTATTCTAGCTTAAAGTTGTTCCACTGACTTGCATTTTTAACGTTTGCTATGGTTCCTATTTGACGTTGTAAGTTACGGCAGTTATTTTGTTCAGTGTTGTAGCTAGCTTAGTTAGCGAGCTAGCTTGGGTGTTTCTCCAAAATTGATAATAGGATTATTGTTATTGTAGTAACACCTGTGTAACTATGTGCACTGTGTGTGTGTGTGTGTGTGTGTGTTTCTGTACAGTACCCTGCTACACTTGGCCTCAGCGACATGACGTCAGCAAAATACCTGTACTTCATCGTAACGAGACAACCTGAGTATCCCTCACACATCAATGCTGGCAGCTTATGTTACATCAGTGAATACAAGCACAGATCAGCATTTAAAAAATCTCCTCCCAAAAAGTTGTCCGTCATCTTTCTGAACGCGCGTTCACAGTTAGATTATGACATAGAGGTGAGTAGCATGGAACCGCTGAGTGCAGAGGTAGCCGAGCTGCTGCAGGCCCTGCCCAAGGACGAAGAGAGGCTGAAGTGGTTCAAAAAGACAGGTGCTCTTCAAACAGCACTCGGACTCACTGAGGGGACTGCAGTGACTGTGGACGAAGGAGGAGAGACGCTTAGAGGCATCATTCGCTACGTTGGAAGAATAACAGAGTCAACATATTTCGTTCCCTTGACAGGAACCTTCTTTGGCATTGAACTGCAGGTGGGACTTTAAAGTGATGGTGCAACCTAATCAGAAGAAATTCCTTTTCTTTCCTGCTCCCCCCCCCGCTTGTGTCTGTCCATACATATAGTTCTAGTTTCATTTGCTCAGGTTTTGAGATATAAATAAATAAATATCTCTGTTATTTATGCTTCCAGCCCAACACAATAGAGGTAAATGGAATTGGGTTTGTGGTGTTCACAGAACTGAAAACATACAGTTAAATATGGTGTTCAGCAGCTTTAATTATGTTTAAAAAAGATTTATTTATGTGCGTTTCCTTTTCAGTCCTTTAGACTTTCTCCTAATACAGTATGTGAACCATTTCTATTGTTTGCACACAAACTATCTGTATAACTAGTAGTGTATAATCCACAGAGATTGTGTGGTTGTGAACAGTTTTCATTGGAACTAGGTTTCTTGGGTAAAAACTAGTTCAGTGGAACAGTGCACCAAGAAACACTGCATTTTTATTGTATTTTCTCAGAGCTATGAGAACCACAAACAAAGTTCTATTCACCTCCATTTTATTGGGGTGATAATCTGAGAGACAGATACCTCAAAATGTCAGCAAATGAAACTCAATTGGCCTGGCTGATATACTGGCCAATAATAGCTTATTGCAGATGTATCATATATATAAGTAACAATAAACTGCAGTACAGGCATGCCAAACATATGTTTGAGATCATTTAGAAACACTAATGCCATTGCATGGTTTATTTTTCAACTTTAAAATGCCTTTAGCTATATGCTTTTTATCATTAACAGTGAAATGACATTAACTCAGGGGCGCTGCTATGCTTCTGTCCCCACAGGGAGCAGACAAGGGGAAGGGGAATACTGATGGGTCCTACCAGTATAAATCCTTCTTCTCCTGTACGAAAGATGGTGGCATTTTTGCCCCATTCTCCAGAGTCAGGCCGGTGGTTCCCAGCTCCTTGTCACTGTCCACCCCTGAGCCCTCCCCACAGCCAGAAACAGAGGAGCTAATCCCAGGGGACAGAGTCACTTACTTCATCAGTGATAAATGTCGGCATGGAATGGTGGTGGATGTGCAGGAAAAGGGCGGACAACATATTGTTCGGATCTCCACAGTAAGTGATGTTTCAGTTTTTTTAGTTTAAATGAGCCAAAAACATCTAAAAGAAAAAACATTGTGCCACAAATGTTCTGCAATAGAGTTAAATATGGTGTTTTGTTCCTTTAAATTACTAGTGCAGTGCCCGTTATACACACATGCAGACAAACAGAAAGAGATTTCTTCCTTTATAGTTAAATGATGCTGCTACAGCGCCACCTATTGGCCAAATGGCACCGAATTTGTCATGGTCACCCAGACATCATATGCACACTTGTCCACCAAATGTGGTTGCAATAGCAAAAAGCTTTCAGAAGATAGGACATTTTTTTTGTAATATAAGCCATGCCCACAGCATTTGAGCAAACTTTGAGGGCCAGCTGTATGGAATATCAAAAATCTGAAAAAGTAACACTTTCCAGCTTGGGCCAGAGATGTTGTGTATCAAATTTGGTGACGATTGCTCAAAATTTGTAGGAGGGTAGCGAAAAAACACATTTGGACAAAATTCAAAGTGGCAGAAAATCTAGACGCAAATGCGTGTGGTTTCTGAGACTTACGGTTCAAAAGTTACAGGCCAAAACGTGAAGTTTACTGTTATAGCGCCACCATCTGGCCAAAGTGCACCAAATTTGACACTGCACTCCCTTGGGTCTGGAGTGAAGAACGGTTGTTGAGAAAATTTGAGAAAACTACATATAAACAGACAGATTCCGTCCTTTATAGTTAGATATTTTAAAATGCAGTCATTCCGTGCTGTGCTGCTGCTGCTGCTCTGGGGAATAAAACATACCAGTCACACAGACTAATTATGCTAATTGTTACCAATATGTGACCAATTGTGATTGCTTTTTGATTGATTGATTGATTTTTACAATGATAAAATGTACCTTATTTTCTATATTTTTTAAAAAGGTCTTAAAAGTCGGTGAAAACTTCTTAAAACAACCTCTTCTGTGACTCAGACTTTAGACTGGCAGCTTGCAGTGCATTTCTGATTCTTCTTTGTTGGTGTTTTCAGGACACAGATGAGAATGGAAAGCGAGGGGGTGAAGTTGAAGTTCCACTGCAGGCGGTTGCTAAGGGGGAGGTGCCTGCAGGTTTGAGCGACTCTTTACATGATGAAGTTTGAAGCTATTTCCCACATTTGTAATAAATCTGACCCAAATATGTTCTTCACTGTAGAGCCAGAGAGCATGGACGTTGATATGCCCCTGGTGGATCCAAACACTGATGACCTGTACTTGGATCTGAGTGTGAACTCTCTGGTAGAGGTGACCGTGGGTCTAGGCAATTTATATGGAATCATCCGCTGGATCGGCACTCTGCATGGTCGAAAGGACACCATGGTTGGACTAGAGCTGGTAATATTTAAACTGACATGTTACTGTGGAGATGTATATGTTCAATTACGGGAACACATCATCGTATATGGAAAGATCTCCTAGCTGTGCTGTTGGTTCACTTTCTGTGACAGGTCATTGTTTATAGTAGTTCTGAGCCATTTACAAACTATTGCTTTTAATGTTATTTTATTCCTTTCATTTAATCTTGGATGTAATAACATTATAATTCTGTGTGTATCTGTCTCCAGGAGGAAGACAAGGGAGTGAGTGATGGTACGTTCAAAAGTAAGCGTATCTTCGAATGTCCCCCCAATAGAGCTCTGTTTGTGAAGCTTAGCTCCTGCCGTCCTGACTCCAGATTTGAGAGCGCATCGGGCGATCACAGCAAGATGATGCGAAAACAGGAAGACACAGGTCAGAACAAGACTGATCAACTCATTTCTGTTTAGTCTTGAGTAACTATAAAATTCATAAGTTTTTTATAGAGGTCAATTTTAATTGAGTGTGCAGTCAGTGCCCCGTTGTGGACACAGTGGTGCTGTAGGCAGCAGAGTGACAGATAGTTTGGAAAAATCCAACTTTTGTATTGTTTTCAGTCCGACTTAACTGGAAGATTTGAATTGGTTTTTAGGTTATTTGTTTTTATATATAATGAAATATCCTAGAAAATGTGTCAGCTCAGATAAAGCATTAAAATCTTCCTTCATTTTAGAAAGTAAAAGAAAAAGAAAGATTATTTATAGGGAAATGCACTATATGGACAAAAGTGCACATTTGCACATCACAACCACACGTGATAGTTTCATTTCAAAAGCAGTGCGTCAAGTTCATCCACACCCAACTGGGAAAAGAATTTCTTTATGGAGCTGGATTTGTTCACGGTGTCGTGTAAACGTCATGTTGAAACAGGAAAGAGACAAACGCAAACTGTTGACACAAAGTTGGAAACACACTGAGGGGCAAAGCATGAAAAAGAAGACCCAGACCGCAAACACCTGTGCAAAAATCACCATTTCACTTAAAGCAGAATGTTGCATTTACCAGCTGGGGGCAACACTGCATCAGCAATCATCACCAGCTGGATATGCATGTTGTGTAATGTGTTTTATGTGTGTGATTGTGTGTTACTTTAGGGAGAGAGAGTACAGGGAAGCTGGAGACCGTTCCTCCTATCAACACGGAGCAGGTTAGCCATATTTTGAGTGGGCGAATGAAGGGGATCCAAGGCCACTGCAACTCCTGCTACATGGATGCTGCCCTCTTCAGGTCAGGATGAAGAACATGTGACAATAAATAATGTGCATTTTAAGGTCTTCATAGGAAGTTCAGCTATTTTTAGAATGATTTCCTACATTTCAGACAGCTGTTGCAGATATTTGAAACATGCCTGAGTTGACTATCTCTGTAAACAATACTTTTTTAAGTTATACTATCGTCAGTGGTAATGCAGTTGCAAGCAAGGGGCCATTTTCTATCTATATTTTACGGAGTCTGTGTTTGCTTTTTAACCTTCTGAATTAGACATGTCTCATGAAGGCAGTGTTGTTGTTTTTTTGGCTGTCAGTTATACATTTTAAAATACTGAGCATCCCTGGAATGATGAATGCACTGAGAGCTCTGAAAATGGGCCCCATATACAGTATTACTTATTTACTGTACGTGATTGCCACTCAAGCTAGTTTCAGATCTCTGCAGGTATATTTTTTATAGCGCACATGGCTGAAAGGAATAGAAACTGGCTGCTTGCAACATAGGAAGCCAAATTAAAACCTTTTAACATGTTGTTGCAGAACATGCTGTAATGTGGTGGTTTTTCATGTCAACAGTCTTGTTTGTGTCTGTGCTTTCAGCTTGTTTTCCTGCTCCTCTGTGTTGGACTCCATGCTGTTTAAATCAACAGAACCTCAAGACGCCCCGATTCAGAAAACGCTGCTCCATGACATTGTTAATCCCCTCCGCAGGTGTGTGCTGTAATGTATTTTCATTGTTTTTGTGGTGATTTAATAATGTATAAACGCTCTTTGTGTAATGCTCTCTGTGTGTTCTTTGCAGTACCGGCTTTGTGGAAGGGCGGCACATCATGAAGCTCCGGCAGCAGCTGCAGAAACACGGCTACAGTCACTCCTTCACCACAGACGAGAAGGGTCAGTTTCATCCGGAAGCTTTAAAACAGCTCATTTGTTTTCTGGTTGTGACTGTTGATGTGGATGTTGTCTTTCAGATCCAGAGGAGTTCCTTACTGTCATCATGCACCACATTCTTGCACTGGATCCTCTGCTGAAACTGTACTGTTACTACACCACAGCTAAATACTGTTTCCCACTACATACAGTAGCTTGAACACAATGAATTTTACATTCACACATTTTCTCTCTCTCCCGTTCAGCTCAGTGGGTGGTAAAGTGCAGGAGAGTTATTGCTATCAGATCTTCTTGGACCAGAACCACAGCCTGGTGCTGCCTACAGTCCAGCAGCTGCTGGAGCATTCCTTCCACAGTGCAGGACTCAAGCTGGCAGAGGTGAGATCACGTTACACTCTTCATGAACTGTAAGGCTAATTAACCACATTTGTGTTTACTGTAACGATTAGCATTAGCAGTAGCATGATGCTCTACAGAAAGTTCACACATTTGCAATTTCTCTTTTTATCAGGATAAACTGAAAGTGATTTAAACTGGTAGTGATCATTTTTACTCTCTCTATCGATTATTAATCAGCTATTGTTGTCAATAAATTAGGACATATTCTGATCTCTAGTTACTTTTTTGCCCAACAATAATAGCAGCTCTGGTGGTTCAGTTCCCAGATCTCCTGAGAGCACGATGTCCGAGTGTCACTGAATAATGATACTGTATGTTTAATTATTAGGATATTAAAATAAAACACCTTAATCTTTGCATTTTTAAAGCTGTCACAAGCAAAGCTTTTATATTTTTTTAACAGTTACTTATGAAATTCAACTATTTGTTTCAGTGCCAACATATCCCTAGATGTAATTGCTAGTGTTTATGCTGCTATGTCAACTCAATTAATGCTAATCTATGTAACAAATATAAAAATGTTTTCTTCATCTGTTTGGTCAGGAGATCTTTTTATCTGATGCCTTCCCATTCTTAGGTTGACTCTCCAATAGATGGCTCTGTGGGACAGTTTTCTCAGCAGTGTGTGTGTGTGATCTTATTTCATTGCCTTCTAATTGCAGGTGCCGTCCTGCCTCATCCTCCAGATGCCTCGCTTTGGGAAGAAATTCAAGATGTTTGACAAGATCATTCCCTCTCTGGAGCTGGACATCACTGACCTCCTCTCTGAAGGTACTGTTAAACACACACACACACACACACACACACACACACGGACTAACATGATTTATCACAGAATACAACATGTGGTGTGTGTTTCAGGTCCTCAGCAGTGCATGCTGTGTGGAAACTTGGCCCAGAAGGAGTGCATCGACTGTTTTAAAGATTCCCTTTTCAGCCAGACGGGATTCAAAGTCTTCTGCAACACGTGTTCATCTCAGGTTTGTATCACTGTCTGGACCCCCGAGTCGTTTTGTCTGTCTTTAGCATAATAAAGGGCGTGTTGAGTATAGAGGGGATGGATTGACATCACATTTCCATGTGATACAAACCAGCCCTCTGGCTGCTGTTAAAGGGTTGATGCTGCATTCACATGCCCCTCGGATGGTCCCATTTCCCGAGTTGGGAAGTCGTTCTTCCGTCTTCGGTGCGTTCATGAGCTTTTAAGTCGTAATGTGGAAACAACATGGACGCTACAAAGAAGATGTGTAGTATTTTATTGCTCAGAGCGTTTAAACAACATGTTTCCAGGGATCCCCTTCTCTTTGGTTGGCTGAGAGTCCCAGACTTGTTGCTGCACCAGTACATTAATCAAAACCACTAACATATTGCTTTACCTGCAGACTTGTTATCAGGGTTGATGCTAATAAATAATTTTCCAACTAATTAGGTCACTCTGTGTGGACAGCAACTAACATTACAGCTAATACCATATTACAAATTACACATGAGCAAAATATTTATATGTAATATGTGAATTAATAAAAAGTTTCTTACCACGTTTACTTTTGTCCACCATGTTTCTGCGTATGTGACATCAACTTTCACCAAGTCGTGTACCAAAATTGTGTTTTGTTCCGACTTGTGGGGGCGTTCACGTGAATGTTCCCAGTCGGAAACTCATTTTTCCCATCATTCAGACACCATATGAATGCAGGGAGAGATGTGTTACAAATTGTAAAAACTGTACAAAACAATCAGAGATCAGCGGTCAGAATATATAGCCTGATCAAATCACCGGTGCAATCAACGACATACTGCCCTGACAGAGTTGTAAAAAATATTTTGATTATATTGTGTTTTGTAGAAAGTATCACTTCACTTAGCTTCTGTTCTCTTTAGCCTTTTTGTGAATCTGTTTCTATGTCTAAATCTCTTAGGGTTAAAAAAAAAAATGCGTTTTCCACCTATCAGAATTTATTTTACTTTGTGAAAGCATCAAGGCCAGATGCTGACTGTTTATGTTTGCCACTGAAGGGGCAGTGGGCATAGTGGAGACAGAAAAAAACTCTACATACGGTGGCATCACACGCATACCTTCAATTTATAGATTGCTGACTATAGTATGTAGTGCTGAAACCCCAGCAGCTGACAGAAAATTAATCAACAACCATTTTGATAATCACTTACATGAAAATTAAGTAAAAATACCAAACATTCTCTTAATATTATTTAGGAAATGATCATGGGTTGCAGCCCTAACTGCAGGCGTTTTCTTCCAGGTGCACTCTCATCCTCAACGCCGGTCCCATCAACAAGTTGCCCTGGAAGTCCCCAAGGGTTACCTGGGTCGCAGCATACCTCACACTCTGACCAGAGACAAACTGGAGCTGTTCGCTGTGCTCTGCATCGAGACCAGCCACTACGTGTCCTTCGTCAAATACGGACCAGACAGCCAAGACTGGATCTTCTTTGACAGCATGGCAGACAGACAAGGTGAGTAGTCTGTTTTTATGCCTTGTCTCATTGCATACATGTACTGTTTGGCTTAGTTGCGCATTGTGTTCAGGAGAGAGGGACGGCTTCAACATCCCGGAGGTTCACGCCTGCCCTGAGGTCGGCATGTACCTGGAAATGTCCCCCGTGGAGCTGGCCAATCAGGTGCCTCGAGACATGAAAGGCGTGGCTAAACGTCTCTTTTGTGACGCCTACATGTACCTGTATCAGAGCACCAGCATGAGTCTGTATCGCTGAGGGGGACACTTCACGGCACTGGGGGGAAAAAAAAAAAGCTTACTCACTCCACAGTACGTCAATAGAAAAATAATATTGTTGCTTTTGCTGGATTGGTTTGTTATTCTTTTATGAGTGTGTGGTAGTACATATATGAACATATAAAACGTGTATGTAGAAATATAATTTTCTGCCCTGGTGCTGGGAAAGTAATATCAGACTTTAATTATTTATAACAACATTGTGTCTGTAATATTGTATGAAGAAAGTGTACAAACTGACAGCACTTGCTCAATGATTTTGCACTATAAATGCGAGAAATTGACAATCACTGACGTGCGTTGACATGCGTTGGAAAAGATAAATCACGTGTTGCACTGTAATATTAGGATTTTGTAGTTTACTGTTCCCTCTTGGTGTTTGATAATTCTCTTTAAAAGTTATATTTACCATTTTTATATTCACAATGAATAAGTTTTGCAGACAAAAAGATCTACTAAAGAAGACAGTCAGGATCTCTTTTGTAAATACAATGCTGTTAATTTGCTCAGTAAGCTCACTGTTGTGTCTTAATGTTTTCTGACTAATGTAGGTTTAAGATTGTGGCTGGACCAGTTACTTTATATATTTCAGTCAAATTTATTCAGATTCTTTGTAATGTTGAATATTTAATTAATAGGAAATGATATGTTGCTTTTTGATTTTTTTTTTTTTTTTTTTTTTTTTTTT
>LKNJ01002948.1:0-33808 GCA_002120245.1 Maccullochella peelii | reverse complement strand
AAAAATTCTCTTTTGCGTCTATCAGCATCCTAAGTGATGTGATGTTTCGGATAACAGTTGGGAAAACTGCACTCAAATGGCTCCGCAAGGGTCCTGGATAATCTCATTTATACGGCATGTTTGTTGCTACAATCCATGTGTTTTTAGTGAAAGAGCAGTAGACACATGTAGAAGCATAAAAAGGCAAAAATATAAAATAATATTTGATGTTTTCGTATATCAACATCAGCATTGCTTTATTTATCACTTGTTCTTTCAATGTGATCTTTGTGATTCTCTCAGCATTCAGCTGTGCCCACGTATAACCAGAGTCATACTTTGGACTCACATGTAGCACACTGACTGCTAGATGTTGCATCATTAGATCACTTCTTTATTCTTTGACACCAGATATCTTCCTGATGGAGCCAAAACTCTGTCACAACTCTCCTGAAGAGATCTCCAAATAAACAGCTCGCTCGCACACTGCAGGGCTCCAATGTCCACTTATTTATTGCACCAAGGTGACGTTTCGAGCACAACTGCTCTTCATCAGACTAAAGTTTAGCTTAGTTGCACATATATATATATATATAAGTTTGCATTGCATTACGATAAAATCCGTTAAGTGTTAAAATAAATCTTTGCATTCTTTTCAGATGTTTTTTTGAATAATGATAATGTAGATGTTGATTGTAGTGATGGAAGTAGGTTGTTCCAAAAAGATGCTCCTCTGTATTTCAATGAATATTGACAATGCACGACGCCATCTCTTGCCAACTCTCTGATACAGTATCTTTAACTACTTTTGGTGACAATTTAGAACCATTTTTATGAGGGACTTACTTAACAGCAAAGTTACAGAATATCATAAAAGTTTCTAGTAAACATTTAACACCTTAGAGTACTGCAGAAACATCTTGATACCTACGAAAATGATCAAATTATTTAGCTTTTACCTACACAGAAAGATTAATAATAAGAACAACAAACAAAATGGAAAAGAAATCTGAACCATTTCACCTGTTCTGTCTATACACTCCCCATTGTAGTTTTTAATTTCTGTTCAGTAATATTTTAACTTAAGGGACCACCATGCAGTCTAGAAAGACGCCCAATCTAGACGCTTCCTTCATTAACAATTAAAAGACAATCTCCAAAATGATTGAGTAGAACAACAACGTTTAACTGAAGGGAAGAGCTGTCAGTCTCAGTGTTTTGTTGATTTGCATTTTAACCTGAACAAAATCGAATAAAACATGACTTCGTTGCAATTGTCTTGCACTCCAACAAGTTCCTTTACAATGTCACATACTTTTTGTGGTCATGTTCACGGTGTAGATTTGTATTCTTGATGTCCAAGGCTTGAAGTGAAGTGAAGTATTCATGAGGAAGTCCTTAATTTGCTGGAGTGTGAGTCATGTGTTGTTGGTCCCCTGTTGTTCAGTAGGTGCATGCTTCCCCAAATCACCCACGGACGCACTGTTACCATTAAATATGCTGAAGACACTCAGCTGCACATCCCCTGAAAAATGGAGGCCTGTTAAGTCAATAGTTGAGTGTATTAAAGACATAAATTAACTAGATGTCTCACAGTTTCCTGCAACTCAGTAATGACAAAACAGATTTGTTTTATTGGTGCCTCAGCAGCAGGAAATATGTTCTCATTTGGCGTCTCTGTCTCTGGAAAGCAGCACACAGGTCACAAACCTTTGGTTTTATTAGTATTTGTGGCTTTGTCTTCGGCAGCATCACTAACACTGACTTTCATTACTTTAAACATATCTCAGGTACCTCTCTGTATATCTGGCTGGTCAGATATGAGCCAGACCATGTTATCTGCCTTCTAGATGTTCAAAGGATTAAATAAAAAGTTGGTGCTTTTGGTCCTAGCCAACCAATCACATATAAGGATCTAAAACAAACAAAGATATGGTAGCCTAGTTATAGTTACAGTCTAAAAATGGCATTTATAGGAAAGAAGGTCAGATCAAAGCACTGAAAAAATATCTAAAGTGATGGGAACATGAAACATCAAGACATTTAACACAATCATTTTAAAAAGGTTGAAATAAATGGTGTTCATGAATAAAAGATCAATGCTGAAACCTTCATGAAATCATCACTGCGATAAGCAGAGCAATTCTAAAATACTTTGAAGAGGTACTTATACATTTGTTTCTGAATCGTATCTAAATAAAAGTAGATATGTTTTAGAGACAAACTCTTATAAACAGATTTAGGTTTCTTTGAGTCAGATAACTAAATAAAGTTTTGCTTGGTTGAAAAATGAAGCCAAAACTTTTAGCCCATTCCCCTGACGCAGCACAAGATTTACACCCAGCGTCAAATGCATTAGCCATCATTGGCCAGCCAGAGTAGGAGCAGGTTCTTCAAGTCCTCTTTCCTCTTGTGAAGGAGCAAAATTCTTGCCAGTTTCTAAGGGTCAATAATCCTAAATAGCTGTACCTCCTTAGGGCGTCTACACAAATCTGAGAGGGATAGCATGAACCTCCTCACATACTAGTGCCCTCTCAAAATAGCTCTTCACTGGCAGGTGAGAGGAGCCTTTCAGACGAAGCTCAAGGAGAGGAAAGTGTCTTTTGTCACCAACAGTCGTATCCAAATCATATTTTACAACCGAGAGTGTCAAGTTCTCCTAAATAACAAAATGGTTTGTTTGCCGTTGCCTTAAAAATGATGATTAATAAATGACCACAAGAGGTCACCTGTCAGAAAAAAAGTAATTTTAAGAATTTCAAGCGATGACCGGTGCCGCCATTTTCTGGTGAATATTGTCTCTCAGTGAGTTCAGACTGAACCCGAAGCCAATGTACCAACTAGCACTGTGTGCAGAGTGTCTGTGTTTGTGAGGCAGCTCAGACGCAGTCGTGTCTAGATGGTAACCCTAGATTTGCGAAACTCACACTTGAACCAAGTAGTTTTGGTGCCTAACTAAGCAAACTGCGACCCTTTTCCAAATCTCGCAAGTTTCGCAAATCTAGGCACAACCCTCAGACGCTGACTGATCTGCTAACTCACAAAGAACTCTTGTTCTTTCTGTTATTTTCCTCCTACGGTCCTACAGTCTTTCCATTTGCCCCTAGTATCTGTAAATGAAATACACCTTTGGATGCATCTTCGCCTCAGTTTGTGTCATTCCAGCCGAATTTGCGATCGCACCGCCTCTAAAACTGCTTTGTGTTCTGTCTAAACAGAGTCTGGGCTCCGTCAGGTGGGAATTTTATGCCGATAATAATTTCACATCATGGTCAAAATGCCAATTTGTGTTCTCTCCTAATTTATTCCTTTCTCACAATAATCAATAAACTTCTCATGTCTTTCACTGTGTGTCATCAAACACATTAAATCTTATATCCACTGAGCAGTCTGTAGGTCTGCCTCCATTGTTTCTAACTTCTCACCTGCTGCAAATACACATTTCACTGTTGACTTCAGTGCTGTTCGTATTTCCTTTTAAAAACAAAGCAGTGAAACATGAAACAAGCAGCAAATGAACTGTTCAGCGCACTTCAGAGGCGTACAGTCCGTCTGTTACACTCACAGTGCAACAAAACGCCGCTTTGTCGGCTTTGAAGTGTGCTTCGGTGTCACGCCGACCTCATCTTGATCAGTCCAACACTGCGTGCACAACAACTCCACGTGATCTGAATGCACACCAAGGATTTTTACATTAAAGTGTAAGTCTCATGTTTTTTTCAAACGATGCCTCAGTGGATATTTGTCTTCGTTCCTGATGCTTTTGATCCTGCTGTCCACCGCGTTTCCCCTCCTTCTCGCTGTGATCAGCTTTGTGGATGACCTCTACATTAGTTAGGAGTGCTGTGCTGTGCTGTGCTCTGTGATGAGTTGGGTTCTTTTATATACCCGAGGGCACAGCGAGCGGAGCAGCCTTGTCTTAATATACGGCCCTGCAACTCAACAAAGTAGCATCCCTTTAATCCAACATGCTCAGCATTTTCAAGCATATTCATCATTATGCAAAAAAAAAAAAGTACCAATCCCACATGTGTGCGTTCATAAAGGGGAGAGTTGTGCTGGTCTGAGCAGTATAGTTGGACCACTCGTGGGTTTGTTGAAAGAAGATAATGTCTGCATAATAAAACACACAGAGCCCCAAACAGCAGACCCTTTCCACGTCAAAGTCACCATGACATTTCTAGTCTCGCTACTCTGGAGAAAATGAATGTGCAGACCTGTCCCTGATACATATCTTATCCATATCCAAATAAACACACAGCAATGGCAATGGAATTTACACACCTAAAAACACAAATACATACAGTACATACTATACACACACACACACACAGTTTGATAAAAATTACTTTTCAGATGCAAAAGTGTCTGAGTTCATGTTGGAAAGGGGAGAGTATAGACATATTGGGCCCAAGTGTAAAATCTTAAAATCACTTTTTGATTTAGGATTTTATTTAGGAGACCATCACAATGATCCAAGCATGAGAAAACAAAAGCATCATTCCCCAAAATGGACCTTAGAAGAAAAGCAGCTCTTGAATGGTTAAAAATGTATTAATTAATTAATATAAAATTGCTATAAACAAATGCTGATTTCAATATTGAACAGATTTTGTAAATATTCCTCAAATGGTGAAAGCAAGACTGGATGACCTCACTGATCTAAAAAATTAAGGCCGAAGTCAAAAATGAAACTATTGTTTTTGACAAAAAAAAGCTTAATATTGTTGGTCAAAGTGGGGACTGGAGCTGTTTCGCTGATTTTGGTTTTACAAAGTTTAACCAAAGACAATTTGCAAACATCTGGGGCATCGTGAGGGTTTAACATGCTGACCATGGAATTGCAATGTCCCCAGTCTGAGTCATGACCGTGGACTCAGCTGTAAAAACCCTCTGTCTACTACCTGCTCAGCAGCAAACAGCAGGCAGACACAGTTAGCGACTAGCTGGTGAACATAGTGGAGCAGTTAGCAGCTAAAGAGCCAGATATTTCTAACAGCTAACAGAGAGGGAATACTGGACTTACATTCATCAGGTGACACAAACACGACTCCACATGAATTATCATGTTGCTGCGTAACTGCTGGATGTGGAAATAAGCAGCTGTTCGCTAACAAGTTCACCAAACTCAAAAGATGATGATATGTCAATGTTCACAACTTGTTTCTGCTGCCCCCAAGTTGCCAAAAATCTGAAGTTTTATGTTCGGGAACAAAGACCACGCCTCGAACACATCTCATTTCTGCACCAAAGTGTTTAAGCACACCTTATCCATTCCTTTCCCCCTGACTTAGTTTTCACATCCCTCCCTTTTTATTCCCCCTTCTCTCCATCTCTTGTTTGAATACAGGAACCACTGGGGGCTCCATCATAATCAGAGCACATGAAGAGACGGCTCCCCCACTCAGAGTCTCGACTCCCCTGGTTCCCACCAGCTGACACATCATCGCACTCCTCCATCCATCCACCCACGACCCTGATTTCTCCCCTCCATCCCTCCCTCCGGACCTTTTGTTCATCCCTCCTACATCATCTTGGCGCTCCTCCATCCATAACATGCGATAAACTGTTCTAAATCCATATCTTTAGTGCCGTGGTCTCTGTTAGTGAAAACAGAAGTGCCATAAAATAATGAATCAGTGTCAAAACAGACTCTAGTAATGACCAGAAAGCCACAAACAATCCAGACAATGAATACAAGTTATGCATAAACACATATATATATATATATGAAGATACATACACATATACATACATAAATGAGTGTTTAGATACCATGAATATAAGAACCTGTTCATGTGTCATGCAAAGGAGGGAAGACAAACGTCCTCCGACTACACTCATATAATCCACTACCCTCCCCAGAAATCTAAAATACTGCTCTGTAACACATTGTGTGTGCTTGTTATCCACGTCAGATCTGAGCACATTCATCCTCCAATAGGAAGTGGAACAATCACCGATCTGTCTTGATGGACGGGAACTCCCGGTGACGTCTTTCTGCTGAGCCTGTCGTCAACAGATTCTGACAAATCAATCCAGATCTGAGCCTGACTTCAAAAAGAAACACTGTGCTGTTCAGTTTCTGGAGACAGGACACGTTTCTCATTATGATTTATCCATTTTATGGAGTCACTGGGTTTATGTCATTGTGGTTTTTATTTTATTTGTTTTATTGTGAATTCATTACTTCTGACCTGAACTGGGACTGTTTTTATTTCTTTTTTATTTTGCATACTCTCACACTTCCTGAATGGGTCTTCATTTTCCTTTTAATAAACCATTTGCATCAAAGGTCACACGTGTCTTACAGCTTTTACGGACATCTTCATTCTGCTCTGAGTCCACTTTTAATCGATTCAGATTCATAACAAAAAAAGTTCCTCATCTCCCATGAGAAGAAAGGCTTTTATTGCCCCCCTCTCCACCCTGTGAGAATTATGACTTTCACAGCCATATGCTCTTTGAATTACTTATTAGCATTAACGCTCATAAATGTGTCATTAAAGCACACATGCTGGCCTAACACAGTTGTCTTTACAGGGGTTTGTGATGTCTCTAGAGTGACTGAAATTAATTCGCAGCGGTGCGGATGTGATCTTTGGATATTATTTGAGATTTGTATGTAATCAGCACCTGTGGGACTCTGATCGCTATCTATCACGATGAGCATATTACTCCCTGATTGTCATGGGAAGTATTCACAAAGGGTGCGGCTACATCTGCATAATTTATCACCGGAAAGGTTAATTCCGTCTCATTTGCGGCTTCAAATATCATTTCTCCCAGAGTGGTTTATATTTCCATGTTCGCCTTTATACTTCAGCCAAGACAGCTGAGACATGTGACGGGAGTGAAGTTGACACGTGAATGTGGAAGTATGTGATTAAAGAATTAAAAAGTGGTACGAGACGTTGGCTGCATGAAGCCTGATGATGATAAATAATCACAAAGCATGTCGTGCGTCTGTCTGTCGTCGTGCTCAGAGAGAAGCTGCCCGTGGGACTGCAGCTGATTTATCCATCACAATAAACAGAGATGAGTTTACCCATAATGGGTCCATGAGATGCTAGTCGCTGATCGATCCCCCGCACGCTGCAGGTCCTCGATGCCACTGGTGGCCTTCTGTTAATCTCCTGCTTTGTATCATGTGGATGCTGCAGTCACTGATTTGAAAACTTCATATTGGTACTTTGAGAGAGATGCATTCACCTCCCTAAAGCTCCATTCATGTATCTACAGCAGCCACAAACATCTCTTTAAATCTGTACCATGCAGTGCAACTCTCATGACTGATATGTGACATCTGCCTTAACCTCACATGTAGAAAGAACTCAGAGGACAAACCTCTGACACGACTGCTTGACTTACACCCTTCCTCTTCTAAGGGAGCACAGGTCATCCACAACTCCTCTCCGTCACCCCCTGTCCTTGGCCGCCCTCTCCAGCTCCATCCAAGAGCACTTGAGTTTCTTTGCCTCTGTGTCTATTGACCTTGCCAAGACTGCAGGACAATCTAAATGTGTTATTACTGTGCCAGAAAGTGTTTGAGTCTTTAGCCGCACTAGCGGCATGACTTGGTGGAGGGAAGCATCAATAGTAAACCACTTTGGTCCAGAAATATCTCAACAACTGAGATGGATTTCCATGAAAGTTTGTACAGACATTCACGGTCCCCAGAGGATGAATGCTATTGACTTCATCAGGTCCAATACTTTGGTTTATGACCGAATACCTGCAAAATGAATGACATTCCCATCAGCACCAACTGTTCTAGCTGTACTGTGTTTAGTGGCAATTAGCAGCATGCTAACAGGATAAACTAAGTGAAACAGGCTGCAATGGCTGCAACGTAATCCTTGTGGGCAACTGCGCCCATCAAACAGCTCGTTTTTGCCACTGATAGGCTCAGACTGTTATTCTAAGTGTCTGACAGACAACACACCAAGCTAGGCTTTCTGTACTCCAACACAACAAACTCCTCTCTCCAACTCTGACTCAAGTTTCCACCGTCGTCTTCCTGCAACAACTCAACCTCTCGTGAGATTTCAGAGACTTTCTGTTTCTGGTTAAACAAAAAGGGTCTTACTCTTTAACAAACAGTCCGTCTCTGTAGGGATCCTTTCCATAATGATGTCAGACACTTCGAATAACAGTCTGAGCCTGTCAGTGGCAAAAACACTTTGGGCTGCGCGAACTGAGACGAAGACGCGTCTGCCCGAGTTGATGAAGAAACCATTAGGATGGAATGTGTGATAAAAATGTCATTTTTAATGTTGAAGATTATGTTGTCAGAAACAGGCGTGAGCTATTTGGACACAGGAACTCACTATGCCTCACAGTTTGGAAGTTGTGAGAGAAAACGTATAAAGTGCTGTGTAAACCACCACATGAGTTTTTTTTCCTGATTTCATCGCCTAACTTTCCACCAAATTTCATCAAAATCTGTTCAGTGGTTTAGTTGAGATATCCAGGTAATATTAGCCTGATTCCAGACCTCTGAATCACGTGTGTCAAACACTGTATCTCAACTTTATTGGCTTGTGACCCTTTTGGCCAAGACGATTCTTTTAAGTCCTGTAGAGGTTTTCATTCTTCTTTAATGAAATGAAGCATTATTAGCGTGTACAGTACATCTTGAATCTGATGCTGCACCTTAAACAACAAATCATCTTAATGAACGGCAGCCGCCTCAATGGAAAGAATGTGAACAGTGTTTATGTACTTGAGAGATAATGGAGATTAATGCGAGGCTTCGAGTGTTCAATTACGGGACATCAGAAAGGGAGGAAATGCGCGCGGTTCACCTGGTTCATCTGATTACACCGAGACCTCTGAAACTCTATAGCAACCGTCACAATACAGAAAGCTCGATTCTTCAGAGAAACAACATGTAAACAGCAAAGATCAATGAGCCTCTAAAAGCCACAGGAGTCAAGCTTTGGATGAGGCTATAATTAGGAAGCAGCTATCTGATATCCTCATTAAACCCTGCTTACAAGTCAGAACAAAGAAGCTGTAGGCTTGCTGCGCTGCAACACAGGAGGGCTCACTGCAACACGCCTGGTTTAAGATAAGATTTGTTTTAGTGAGTGACAGTCGCCATTTTGTTTTGTTGTTGTTGTAAATATTTTAATTATTTTATCTTGTTTTATATCTTACTTTTTAAATTGTAAAGCACAACTTTGTTTTGAAAACTGCTATATAAATGAAGTCGTGGGTGAAAATTCAGAGGTCTGAAACCAAGCTATGGGCTCAGGTTGGACATATTTTATAGATTAACTTAAAAGAAAACTGTTCATTCGGAAAATGAAGGGCAAAAAGTTCAAGAAAGCCACTGAACTTCGTAAAATTGTTGTACTTAAAATTAAAATGTCTTGTCACGGTGGGGAGTGTAGGCAGCAGCGAAAGGACCCAAATGCAGGCAGACTGGTTAATAGTTCTCAGTTAGCTTACACGCAGGTACAGGTAGGCAGGAAGACGGTAACTGGTAGGTTCAGGTGACAGAAACTCGAGGGAACGTACAAAAGGCAAGACTGTAACAAAAGGACACACAGAAAGCAGGATGCACCAACAACGAAACAAAGCAAGTGGACCGGTATATGTAGGTGAGCAGGTGAAGGAGCACAAGTCTGATGAGATAAGTGAAAACAGGTTTGTAGTTGGGTGGGGCAGTCAGGTAATGGGAATGGGGAAAGGAGGCACAGTCCGAGGGCATCTGGTGGACTAGTGAAGAAAAGCACCGGGAAAACATAAACGTGGCTGGAGAGGAGGGACAGGGAGACAGACTGCTATGCAGCGAGCTCAATTTGAAAGCAGTTGTGAAACTGCGAAAACATTTTCGGATAAAGCAATTTTAAAGCAATTCAGTAATCGAGATGACAAAAAAGACCAGATAACATAAACGAGCATTAGACCGAACGTATTCACAAAAGTATCGTCCAGTTGTCAAATTAGTTAGAATCACCAGTGAATACAACACAGTGATGAATCTAGTCCGTTAGCCTAACTAGCTTCGATTTCCTTCATATAGACCGCTCCCTGAACTAGACTCGTTGATTCTGTTCACCTGCTCGTCAGCTTTCAGTCTTGGTCCTGACTCCTGACCTCAGTGAGGATTAATGAGAGAGGAGACAACAGACTTTCCATTCTGAAGGGTTCCTCTCAGTCAACAGGGGACAGACCTGCTGCCGATGTTGTTGTCGGTCCTTGTAAAGATACTGCTGATCATGTTTCTTTTTTAATGATGCTGTTGTTGTGAGAGCAGCTCCACTGTGGTTAGGGTTAGGGCTTTGAGGACAGATACTGGTGATACTGCAGCGTATTGATGTTGGACTCAATAATAAACAAAATAAAAAATACAAAACCTTTCATTATACCTGCTAAACATCAGCGTGCACGTCAGCTCAAAGCACCGCTGTGCCTCATCAGAGCTGCTAGCATGGTTTTGGACTCTTGGTCTTTTCATTATTTCTGAGTCTTTCAACAAAAAGTAATCACATTCTACTGAATAACCTCTTCCTCTAATCAAGCTATAAAAGAAAATATAAAACCAAGTGCATTTCATTTCGTATTTCATCTAGCTCACAAAACCGACAGAGCCAACTCTGCCTATCCATGCCAACAGAACACCTGGTTTCCAGATGACTCACTTCCCGCAATTGTGACCATCTTACCGTCAATGCTGTTCAGAACATCTTTGACTGTCTGGGTCAGATGTGAAAATATAAAAGCTCTTCCCAGCTGGACACTTCTCACTGCGATACAATTAAATCTGACCTTCAAATGGTGCTGTGCAAGCATTTATAAAGCGCACCTCACATATCAACGAAACATCAGAATCCCACAGTAGATTAATACAAATGAATACAGCCCAAACTCTTCATTCCCTGCCTCTCAATGTAAAACAGTAATCGACAAACACAAGAAAAATGTCAGTAAATGTCACAGAGCTGTACTTATGTGGTTATTTTTAGTCTAAATATTTGTTGTGTTTTTATATTACTTTTCAGAATTAGAGTGAAATGAAACTGTAAATTATAGCCTGAAACATAATAACAAACAGCGAATAAATAAGAGACAATGCAACAAGGATGAAATGAGAAAAAGGCAAGTAAAGTCATTATGAAGTAATTTAAAAGTCAGCAACATAAAATATTAAATGTTACATAATCATGACTCTCAGCGTATTATCATTCAAATCATCTTCATAAAATGTCTCCTCATGAATTCCAGATGGGAGTCTGAAGGTTATCGCGGCCTTCAAAGGCATCATCAAGAGCATCGACCTCTCAGTCTGCAGTCGCACGGTGCAGACGTCAGGAGGAAGGGGGCATGCCATCACTGCACAAACAAAGGACACGTGAACATGTAGATGATGCACACGCGTGTGGTGAAAGTCATGTTGTGCACCCCCCTGCTGAATAATGAGCAGGGGCAGAGTTTCTATACTGTGTCTTTACTTTAGGACGTCCAGGCTGTAATCCTGCCTGCTTGTCAACACGTTGAAGCGCTAAAGGCCCAATCGTATGTCAGTGTCTCGCTTTGTCCGAAAGCTGCGATTCAGTATTGACTCTCCCTGAGCACATCATCCAACCACCACTGGTTACACACTGACATTAGTGGCCTCTTGTCTCTGCTGAGCAACACGCTGCAAAACATGAGTCATCTGGCTTCAGAAGACTGCAGTCTTTCCACCTTACTTACAGCTACTACGTGGCATTATTAGAGCAGCGTTTGAATTACTTAAATCACATATGTTTCTGTGAAACTGTCCTCCCAAGAAGAAGACAGCCTCAGAACGATATATGTTTACCTTCAAGTGACAGTGCCCTCTAGAGGCCGCAGTAATAATGACAGGAGCAAAGGTGAAGTTATTATAGAGGGAAGAAGTTGAGGTGGATTTATGGATGTACAAAACATCTGACTTAGACATCAGAGATCTCTGTTCGTGTCCCGTTTCCAGCCGACACAACATTGTTTTTTTCAGCCATGACCCGGATCAACATGTTGCATCTTGACGCCGTGTAAATAATTCCCCAAGAACATAGTGCTGTGGACACCAGCTCCTCCATCGCTCTTCTTTCCCTACCGCTGTGATGGAAACTGCTTCCCCTCTGCCGCCTTCTCCTCATTGAAGTGACTGGAGGCGGCGAGCTACTGCGCGGCAGTGTGAAAGCCCCTTAAAGGGCATGAACAAATGACACATTTTGCCATTTGATTTGAAGGACTTGTTGGTTTCTGTTTGTAGAAAATGAAACAATTCTCGGTAAAGTTGGTGCTTCCAGCTGATTCATCTCAGTGGCCCCGGGTTGGATCCAGGGGCGTCTGGAGTAGCAGTGTGCACCGCTGCCTGTCACAGTGTGTTTTTTTGATATTATCATGAGGAGGCACCACGTTGGAAATGTTCAAATCCTACTCTTAGTGGCTTTAATAGTGTGGATGCATCAACTCAACAGTCAAACATTAGCTGTGCTGTACGCTGCAAAAATGGAAATTCAAGAAAGTCATAATATCTTATTTTAGGATGATTCAATATTTTTCCCATCAAAGATAAATAACCTTGTCAAGCAGCATGCACTAGATTATTAGACTTGTTTCGAAGTAACTGGTCTTGATTTGTCATAGTGAGATATTCAGTCTGGTTTTCAGCTTAGCTGACAAGAAACAAGTCTGAAAAGTGGATTGCACAGTTATCCCACACTTCTGTTATGAGAAAATGAGATTCTTTTGCTTCAGGCTAATATAACCCATTTTTTTTAAATCTGATGAACCACAAAGCTCATTGTTCACCTCCCTGATAGTTTCACTGTTGATCCAAAGAGCCAAAATATTGAAGATTAGGATTTTCTTTGCTTTGATATCAGTCAACTCAAAGTTAAACCAACATCACTTAAAACAACCAAAACCTCGATAATCTGCTGTGTTGTTTGAACAAAGCGATATAAGAAGTGTAAATCTCTGTAAAGAACTGCCTGATACTGACATTATCAGCACTCTAGAGCCAACAGTGACATTTCAGATGGTGCAGCAAAGTTTCACCTGTCTGATTGAAATATCTTGAATACTATTGAGTGGATTGGGGTGAAATTTGGCACAGACATCCGTGATCCCCAGAGGATGAATCCGACAGACTTTCCGACATTTTTGGTTCTGAGTGATGCCGTTGTGAACTTACCGGAAATGACGATCGCAACATTTGACTTTTTCTTCTTCTTTTTAATGGTGAATTGCAGCCGGGCGGAGTGTTATCGCCAAAATATCTGCCGGCTTGTTTGCTCACTTGACTTATAATTCCTTTTTTATTAAAAATGAACGTGCTTTTACTTTTAGTGTGGTGTTCACCGTAACAACCGCGGCTGCCATTTTCACAGGTTGGTGGTCCCTCCCCTTCCGCTACGTAGACAAGATGGCGACCATTGAGGGTGAGCAGTGTGCAGCGTTCCACACTCAACTTTCTGACTGTTATGAGTCCACCATCTGGGTACTCGTAGTGCACTGCATTTAGCCATAACTGTCAATGTGAACGCACTTAAAATAGCAAGTGTAAGAACGGAAGAACGCAAATGTGCTCTGAGCGCTGTTTAGCTACTTTTCTCTCACACTGTCTTCCTAAAAAACTCAAACTGTTTTGTTTGAATGCAGTTTGGCCCTTTAAAGAAATTGCTGCCGAGGTCACCTTTTTGGTTTTCAGTGAGGGACAGAGCTGAGGTGAAGGACATGACTGAGAGCTGCCATCAGGCTAAATCTATACCTGATGACTGAAGAACCTCTTCACTCTTCTTCCTCAGATAAGCACAGTAGTGATGAAGTCCTGAGGTGAGGAGTCGATACGTGACACATCTGGACGAGTCTGTTCCATCAATTTCCGTTCGGGGGGTCCAGAGCCTCACAGCGTCTCTGTGGGCCGTCAGGGGACATGCAGCTGCAAACAGCAGGTGTCCAGCAATGACAACACACACACACACACACACACACACACACTGTTCAGAGGAATGCTGTTTTAAAGTCAGCACCAATCCACAAAGGAACAAATCTGGACAAACAGAGAAGAGGTCAGCTGTAGTTCTAATACAGCAGTAAGGGTCCAGGTCAAAGGTCAGAGACGTCTCTGGACGGCACGTCTGATAATTATTTTTTACTCTACAACTTTATTCTTAACTGTCAGCTTTACACTTGTGTTTAATCCTGTTGGATCTGACACGCTGCTGCTTCAGCGCCCTGTAGACTTTTCTTATAAACAAAAGTTATTTTTACATTTACCAAAATACATCGTGTGCATCCTTCAGGTCTAACAAATAGAATGCGTTTCTCTTCCTCATAAATAACTATACTATACTATAAATAAGTATTAAATCCAGCATTGTCTACGTTCATGTTTACTAGTTTGCCGCCTTCTTCCTCCGTGTGTGAAACCGCTGTCAGGAGTATGTATGGGGTGCATCATTTACTAAAATATAATTAGTTTCAACATTCCTTGGTTGGTCTCTGAACGGAAACTTATCCGACGTGTCTACTGTCTACTGAAATGACTTGCTCCTTTCACACCTCCACATTAGCTCCCGATAACCAGAATTTAAGCTTTACTTACATTACATGATTTGAGTCCTTTAACTCTTCGAGAAATTGTAGCCATAATGATTTATCCAGAATCTAGACGGCCCTCCCCAAGAATACGCCTGTACATTAGTTTTAATTTACGTTTACCATTAGGCAGCGCCCTCTAGTGGCCGTAGTAAATCTGACCGGGAGCAAAGGAGGAAGTCAGGTGAGGTAGTATAACTAAGTAGTATGAAACAGAGGCCTTTGACCCAGGAGACCTGTGTTCGTGTCCCGTGTGAAACCAAAAGCCAACGTTGACTTATTTTAACTTACGTCAGATCGTAACGTTAAGTTAGTACGTAACAACTTACAACCTAACCAAGCAACCGTTTCACAACATTAACCGCATGTTTATTATTGTTACCATGACAACGAAGGTCCGGTACACCTGTCGCTCCAACGGCCATACTGTATATGTCGTTTCAGGAGTCATTGGCAAACAGCCTATTCTGTGGTTCAGGTATGAGGACGAGTTGAAACCAGTTATGGACTGATGGTGATCAGGTTTTTACTTCTGGAGTGAAACTGTTTAACATACAGTATAATGTCACTATTTCTTTTTACAATGTAAAATCAGAACTAATTCATATATTTGCCATTTTAAAAATGGACATCTTATCAGTTGATGACAACATTTCTAAGCATTTTGTGATAAAATATATACAGGCTGAGAGACAAAGCTACAGAGAATGCATCATCTGTACTTCAGAGAGAGTGAATGATATATTTTAGGACATGTTCTCCCTCCGGTGGTTTTGGGGGTTTTCAGGCTGTTGTTCAATAATGCTGCATTGTGAGAAGGTCTGAATAAATCACCTCTTACATAAAAGGAAATCTCTGGTGGGTTTTTTCATAATGGAATCATAATCTGTTGTGATTTACAGAGAGATGGACTGGGACATCAGATGTGGAAAATAACAGAAAGGAGGACGGTTTGTCCCCAACATTCTTTCTCCTTAATACACCATTACAGATACGTACACACACACACACTTGTACTACTATACTCACAGATTCATAGTAATTCCCTGGAGGCTTATCCTAACCTTGACAGAGTCATATAACCTTTACCCCAAAAGAGACCATACTCACCAGAAAAACTACGGCATTGCTCGTTTGCTCAAACTCTTAAAATGATCTACGATTTTCTGACATGTGACCTCGTGTGATCAATCCTCTCTAAACGCCCGGTGATATTAATTTACTGTGTTGGAAGATTGATAACGTAGCGACTAGTTGCAGGTCATGCAGCAGGTACCATTGGTTGTGGTCAGTTTTGTTCATGGCAAAAAGGATACGAAGAGAAAAGCTCTCTGAGTGATTTCAAACACATGTTTAAGGAGGACAGATGGCAGTACATGTGACTTTGGGGTTTTTTTTCCAACCATGAGCAAATCTTAATCCTAAAATAAATGGTTTATTGGACGTTTGTTCCCAGATTGAACATCACTGCCTGGTATAGAAACAGGACCGCAAGGCCCTGCAAAGAAAGGTTCATTCAGCTGAGCATACAATAGGCGGTGCTCTACCCTGCCTAAAGGGTATTTACACCAGGCGCTGCAAGGATAAGGTCACTGCCTAAGACAAAGCCCACCCACCACCAAGGGACCTGGTGGGATTTCGCTGTGACTGAGATTGGAGAACAGTGTGACTGTATGAGCTGATTTTTATCCCCACAACATGATAAAGACATATAGCAAACACATACATCAACACACATATCTATTGAGGACCAACAGCGGCTGCATTATTCTGAGCATTGATCAGAATGCAGCCTTGCAGTATTCATGAAGCACAAACGTACAAACTACACGTGCAGCCTAATCCCTGTGTCATCGGCCGCTCTCCTCTCTGCTCGCAGGTGCTGCCGTCTGCAGGTTCATTGTCGGTGGTCTGCTGGAAGAGCCAAAGGTAGCGTCTGTCATGGATCGACCTCTGCAAGGTGCAAGGTGCCCACACACACACACACACACACACACACACACACTGCTGCTGCCAACCTGCACTATTTATGTTTATTCGAACTGTTTATATGAAGTATGTCCTGAGTAAACATAGCTGCAAGGGCATGCCTACTGTACCACAACACACACACACACACACACACACAATTTGATTGAACAAGGTCTTTCATTTCTTATGAATCCAACTTGTTTCTTATTTCAAAAGCTACATAGACTCACTTTAATCCAGTATTAGTGTTATTCTTAATGCAATGTTTTCATGCTTCAGACGTATTTACACGAAACAATATAGTTTGAAAATTTAGCGTGAATGTTCATTCCTGACTTTGAAAACAGTTATTTGACAAATCAGTCTTGACTCAAGGTCCGTTTACTAGACTTCTTCTGGAGCTTTCAGCCGCATCTCATAGTAGAGGTTCTGATATGTAGCCTACTTTAGCCTCTGATATTTTGATGATAACGCTTTTGAAATCGATTACATTTAGCAAAACTGTAAGATAACATACATTTTGATATATTATACAGACATACAGTGTATAGGCTAGGCTTTGGTCATATATCTGTCAGCCTAGGCATTTATCACAGGCGATAAAATACTATTAAGTGTATTTGTATATAAGGTTAGTTTTAGGCCACTCATCCAAAACTGCCTGTATGAGTGTGATTCCAGCAGGCTGTGTGCGCAGGTAAAGATTTACCCCAGCTCCTGTCCTCTCTCGTGTGTCAGCGCGCAGCTCTGCGCCGCTGCTGCGTCTGTGCGCTCCGCTCCGCTCCGTCTCTGCCTTTTCAGGGAGGAGCGCACCTTGTTTGGCTCTCAGTCGAGTCCTGGCTCTCCTCCTCCGCGCGTAATGCGGACCTTCGCCTCTCCTGCACCGGACACCGGAGAGACACCCGACAACATTCAAATGGGCAAGCGGCCAACAAGCGGCTCAGTTCATGGATCGTTTCCAGGTCTGGACATTTAACAAGGGAGTCGTTTCTAATTCTCGCAGACTGATAGTATCCGTGGACATATTTTTACTTTTTTTGTGCGCAGTTTTCAAAGTGAACAAACCTTAAAGATGTTATTGCACAGCATGCTCATCTCTGGAGGCTCGTGGATGAAATGGATGGCCACGTTACTTCACTTGGGTCTGTTCCTGCAGCTGGCGGTGTGGGAAACGGTGAGTCCACTCGCAACACTGTGGTTGGTTAACCTCATGGATCTTCAGGACTGGCATGATGAGGTTTATGATAACACTTAATGTACGTGTTCAGGTTGTTTTAGGCTGATTTTATTTATTTTTTGTGCTTTGCCCTGCGTGTGTACAGAACAAATTAGTCTACAGTTTGCTGTGGGAGCCACAATCTGCCAATTTTAAAGGTCTGGTAAGAGCTCAAGGTGTCGAGCATTCATTACTTTTATTATTTTGTAGCTTTGACAGCCAGGAAAACAGATTAGTTAAAAGACACTGTAGGATTAATCCAAGCACTGGAGTTCCAATCTTGCTAAGTTTGGTAAAAATAATAATGACTGCTTTTAATATTGAATATTAACAGAGTGTGCTTGTTTGCTCATTTGTGTATTTGCCCATGTACTTGCCATTTTCTTCTTTCTTGTATTCTATTTGGCCTTTTCTGGGCAACAAGTGGCGCTGTCATGTTTAATTATGTCCATATAGCCTACCTCCTTCAGGGGTCATGGTGGAATAGAACAGGGAAAAAGTTCACATAGATTTTACGGTTATAGATTTAATACCATAACAACAATTGTGTACTACTTTTATAATTTAGATATTTTATTGTGTTGATCAGTTGGTCAAACTTATTGCACATTTATGCCAATTTAAAAATAAGTTGTCATGGTCGAAATGCTCTCACAAACACAAAAAGTGTGGATGAGAAGCCCTCCTGTTGTCTGATGTGTCTGAATTGAATTATTACATGTGATTTAATGATCGATGTTTCATATTTAAGCCCATTATTGGCTGTTCTGTGTGGTGGTTTGATATTCCAGACTTTTGCCATATCAGCTTGACTTTTGCTGTTTGCTTTATTTTGGTGTCCTAATAAGAAAAGTCATAACATTTGATATATGAGAAGCTTTCAGCTTCCAACAGGAGTAACCAGTAGTAAAAAACAACACATATATAGATAAAGACTCGTGAAATAAAAAGAAAAGATCCAGCGGTGTCTCCTGTGGCTCTATTAACACTGGACACTCACTTGACTCTGCAGCCTCTGGCTCCAGACAGACAGCAGCAAAGAGAAAACATTAATATTTTCTCTTTTTTCTGCATATGCACACACACTGGTTTCAAATTCAAACAATGCAGACAATTCAGGGAGGAGAATATTCCTATTTTATTCCATTTTATCCGTATCTGAATGTGGATTTAATGCCCTTTCCTCTCCATCAGCTGTGTGCTCACCGGAGAGTTCATCAGAGTCTAAATCATGATGGAGGATTTGGTTTTGTGACGTCTCTTTCCTGATCCTCAAGTCTGTTAATGATCCTGTGTTGCCCCTTCATTTATTAGCTGCTTCCTCCAGAGACTCTGCTGCACTTCTGATTGGTATCAGAACTCAAGGTGCTCATCTTATCCTCTCTGCGTTTTCATTACAGATCACCGATATCGCTGACAGCAGGGTGGACTTCTAATGCCACCTATTGACCTGCTGTCTCAGTGTAATTTATCATAGCTGGAGTGATTTAGTGTGCACACATTCACATTTACACTCTTAATTTCTTTTCTTTGTCTTGCTCTTTGTTGACATTTTATCCCTTTTTTAATATACTGTGAGCCTTTTTTTGAAAAAACACATGAAGAAAAATGGCATCACAGAGCTTATATAGTATAATGATATGATGAATGCAGGTTTTTTTTTTTTGGAAGAAAAATACAAAATGTTGAAAAATCCAATTGATTGTTACAAAAAACAGTAATGGAAGAAGTATTCAGGTCCTGCTCCATTACAGGTGAAAGTCCTGCTTTTATGTGGCTGCTGGTTTGGTGTCCAGCAGCCACATATTCCTAGCCTGCAAATGTGAAGTAGTCTGGAACCTCTCAGTTCATTTTCAATTTCCAAGGTGCGTTATCAACGGGCGCAGACCAAAATGCCTCTGGACGCAACTGGACAGACCTACAACCAATCAGAGCAACGAAGCGTGTGACGTAGCGCATAGCATAAATACTCAAGTACAAATACCTTAAATATCTACTTAAGTACAGTACTTGAGTAAATGTATGTAATTTCATTCCACCGCTTGCAGGAAACGAAAGCTAATTTTAAAAGAAATACACCTTTGATAGAGGACGCTCAGGTTTCTCTTCTGATTTTCAACAGAAGCCCCGACGTCAAATGACTCACCAGCCTCCGTCTCCAGCCTGAGGCAAGCCGTGCTTCTGCCTCAAAAAACAAGCTGTAAAACCTTAAAATCAATTCTAAATGCCACAGGCAACCAGGGCAGAGAGGTCAAAGTGGAGGAAATGTGCTCCAGTGTTTCTAGATTGTGTCAGTTACGTTTCCTGATGGCTGCATTTGGTTCAAACGAAAGGCAGTTAATTGATTTTTGGGGTCAATAATGAGTGAAAGTAATCCAGTTGCTGGAAACAAAGGCAGGAAGGGAAATGAAAAGAATGATCTTATAGATTTTGCTAAGCTGACACATGGTTGACTGAGAAGTTTGAAGGGAAATTCCGGTTTATTAAAACCTGGGTTTTTTTATTTGGAAGTTGAGGCTTGTGGTTCCCAACCATGTCAGGATGGGTCACAATATAGATGTGATAGGAAGATAGGTAGATGTTGAGATATTTCAATGGATAAGTGAAAACTTTGACCTGAAAGCAAAGAAAGCAAAGTTCCCAAAATCTCAAACTATTCCTCTGAATGTCTGCAAGACAGGAAGTGAGTGAGAGAAGAGGTCTGATGGATTCAATAAACCTGCGTATCATCAGCGTAAAAATTAGTAGAAATATTGCTAATTATTTGACCTGGAGGTAAGATGTAGATGAAAACATTAAAGGGCCAATAGTAGACACACACACACACACACTAATGACATCAGAGACTTGGTGATTACTGTGAGGTTCTAGGTTGGCCGGTGGCGATCGGCGCCCCGCCATAATGACCCAGTTAAGACAGTGATTGAATTTAAATGACACTGCAGCCACGTAAACTGTTGCCATTTAGGATCGAGGGTTACAATAATTAAAGTGCATGCTCAAGTGGCACTCCAGCTCCTCACACACACAATCTGATTTTATTAATCTGCATCTATGAAGATGAGAAAACATCTGCCAGGCTCTGCACCTCATCGTACATCGTATTCTCTGCACATCACTAAACTGTAAAATTACACACTGTGTTGCAGCATGTCGTGCTACTATCTTGCTTGTGTTAAAGGAGGTTTGTTCCATAAACCTGCAGGGCAGATATGACTGTGATGTCTGGTGTCACGGCGAGGCTGTGCTGCCAGGTCGGGTTTTTCAGCTACACAGAGCCATTTGTTGCTGCTGTAGGTATAAACTATTAATGATGTAGGAGTGTATGGGCCACCCAGTTTAAATAAATTGTGTAAATATTTAGACTTTTTACAGTCAATTCTCCTCATGTCCTCATGTTATGTGTTTAGGGAGGACTGTGGATTTATCAGATAATCCTTAAACTAGAAAATGAGAGTATTTAATTTAGAACTGTTGGAAAGTAAGGAGGATCTTTGAGAAGAGGAGCCTCCACCATAATTCATATTGCTCTCACAGGCTCATCCAAGCATAGTAGTCTGTGTTATGTAAGGAACTGATGGGGTTATTTATCAGAAAGACTGGATTTACTGTATAAGGCAGTAGATCCCAACCTGAGAGTCCCAACCTGAGAGCCGTAACCTCCAAAAGGGGCTGTGTGAGGCTGTGCTTTGGGGTGAATGCTAATATCGATATGCTAACGTGCTGATGTTGAGCAGGTATAACGTGTTGGTTTAGAATGTTAGCATGCTAACATTTGCTCAACAGCTTAGGCTGCTGAATATCATTCATTTTGCAGGAAATTGGTCATAAACCAAAATATTGGACAAAGTGAAATTCTGACCTGCTGGTGGTGCTGGATGAAAAGTCAGGGGGTCATCAAAGTTATTACAATTTAGCCTAAGTGGATCGTCATGGTGGTGAGGACATGTGAGTCGTTAGGATTCATTGTCTGAGAACCGTGAATGTCTGAACCAAATTTTGTGCCAATCCGTCTTGTAGATGTTTAACAGGATGAGTGAAAACTTCGACCTGCTGGTGCTGCTAGAGCACGATTCATCCACTGGGGATCACGAATGTCTGTACCAAATGTCATTACCATCCATTTAATAGTTGTTGAGATATTTCGGTCAGGACCAAAGTGGTGGACCCACTGATAGACTGACATTTAAGAACAATCTACACACAAACTCTTCTTTGGCAAAGGTTAACTACATAAAATACGCCAAGTATGTTGACAAGACTGCAAGCTCTATTTTACATTTTGACATGTGAGCACAGCGTGATCTGATACTATTATTAAAATTACGTGTCCAGATACAAATTGCTAATACCAGGTGGAAATGGGGTCATAGATTAATAATCTTTAACAAGGGGCCAAACATAAAGCAGGGGTCCAAAGGTTGGGGAACCTTGGTATGAGGTGTATTTTGTGAGTGCATCCTTTTGAGCCGGTGAAACAAGCAACCCTGCGTCTTAAAAAGTACATTTATGTGCTTGTAATTTACAACAAATAGGTTTTGAAAGAAACGTAATGCAACATAATAACATACGATGTTAATGAACATATGTACAAACCATTCACTGACAACGCTTGGTTATGGTTAGAGAAAGATCACCGCTGGTTAAATATTTTAAAAAGTCAACAGTGACATGACACAGGACATGTTTACTTTTCCAATATTTAACCAAAACCACAAATGTTCCCTGGAAGCCTAAACCTAACCACACCTGGGAAGCAGGACGCAAACCCTGTTATTCAGTGTCAGTGTTTGTACAACTTCTGTGCAATACAAGATCGTAGCACGTAGAAAGAAAAGCAATTATCTTTCCTCTAGAACACATTTAGCAGAACTATTTAATAGTATAGAAATGTAATTTTTAGAAAACAGGGTTGGAATAAGACAGAGCTCTACTTAGTGTTTTATTTCATCAAATAATTCTCTGTCTTTTTACTTATTTTGCTCAGTTTTAACTCCCAACACAAGAAAGAGCTCCCACTTATTTTTTCAGTTTCTCAGCAGCTGGTTCAATGAAGGAAACACACACACACACACACACACACACACTGTAGACACACAGACTGACCTATAGACAACAACAACAACAACTTGACGGCTGTAGGGTAAGATGTCCTGCAACGGGCCAGGAGGTCTTTCTGTCCAATAGCAGTGAGCGTCTCCCCTCGTGTTAATCCTGGACACTGCTGCGCTGTGAGAGGACGAGGTCAAATGTCACGCTCACCTGCAGTGTCTCCATCTGTCCAACAGGCAGGTGTTCTACCTGTGATGGTTCACACGTTTTAAACCAAATACTGCACATTCACTGAAATCAATTACACGCCTTCACAAGCAATTATAGGGATTACTTCTCACTTGACAGCATAGTAGATCAATTTTGTGACACAATTGCACAACATTAATTTAACAGCAGGGTGGAGATGCTGCTGAAATCTATATTTTTCTTGGCATATGTGAATTTATACATCGTCTAAGATTATTATAGGCCGATATGTGTCGTGAGGTTTCTGTCCTCTTCTTCATGTTCTTCAGAAGGCGTGAAGGAAGTGCAAGGCAGAGGAGCCTTGACAGTAGATGTCAGGACTTTAAGAGGAAGTTGTTGAACTCCCACGTTTCAGCTGTAAGGGATGCTGATTAGCGTGCAGAGGTTCATCACAGGAGGGGAACCGCCAACACCCTCTGGGTTTTCAAGTGGGGGTGAGAGGTAGGGCAGCGATATGTATTAAACAAGGATTAGATTAAACTCACATGAACGTTGGGCAGACAGAACAAAATGTTAGAAGCATGAAGATGGACAGATCGATACGTTAGTAATCGACACTTAGATCATTAACCACTGCTTACTTGGTATCATAGCTATCAAACAATATTAAATATAAAGGTTTATTTTTAATCACCAGAGTCATAAAATGCAGTTTGGACCTTGTTGGAAAAACTGCCAAAAGCCCACAGTACATGCTTCTCTTTTTCTGTCAGAATACATTTTTAAAGGATCAATTTAAAGCTGAAATATGCAGCTTTCCATGTTCTGCGTTATGTTTGAATCCCTGTTCTTCCTTTGGTTGTTTACACAGTGTGAAGGCTTATGAACCAATATTACGCTGAATCAGACAGACGCTTAAACAGTAGCTGAATAGCTGAGTAGTCGAATTATGTGCCAGCTACCAAAGTGTATTAGATTTTAATGTGTGAAGCTACAAAAAGCACTACGGGATGGCTGGGTTCTGGACAAACGCTATTGGCATGATAATGGCAATAAGAAATAATAATAAATAACGTAATATTAGCATGATGAGCTCAGACAGGGTGAATGTACTGAATATCTAAAGCTTCACCATAGAAATAAAAAAACAATTCCAATACTTGACTGAAGTTATAGATTTCCGCTTTATGTAGCTGTGAAAAAACAGTCCCTGTACTGTTTTATACTTGTATTATGCAGATTAAAGTCTTTATGGAAGTTATGGGTATTGGTATTTTGTTGGTATTCTTGTTTAATTGTATTTAAATGGAACAACTTGTGTCACAAGATTTCTGTTAAAGACTGACCTGTACCAATAATTATATTTCAAAGGAATTACTGTGATTTTAAAAGATTAATCTTGTATAAAATGCTTGTATCAGTGTTTCATTAATATTGTAGTGTCATGTTTGGCTCAGACTTCTGGTGTCACTGTCAGCATAAACACTGCTAATGTAGCTGCCCGCTGAACCTTGTACCATTGAGTGTTTTCATGTCTCATCTCTGGTGTTTTCTCTCCGTAGACGGAGGCCATCCACCCAGACTGCGCCCTGGTGGTGCAGCACATGAAGGCTCAGGAAGAATGCAACCAGATCCTCAAACAGGAGGAGAGCAACCACTCCACCAGGACAGGTCTGTGTGTTTTTACGATCGTTCGATTTACGCACATACTTATAGTACATAGTGGGAACCCATGTCCCACCTTGGGGACAAACATTAGGGCCCCACAAGGTTAACCACTGGCTTTGGTCTTAAGATTGGTTTTAAAGTCAAGATTAGAATTAAGCCTTGCCTAAGGTTAGAAGAAGGTTGGGGTTTTGGTTATGGTGAAGGTCAGAGTAGCCCTCCGGAGAATGAATGTGTGTCAATACAGTGTCCTTACAAGTGACAAAACCAAGAATGTGTGTGTTGCTCTATGTACCATGTAATTTATTGGTGTACTTGTCTTTTTATTTTATATTTTAGATGGACTTAAACTGCACAGAAAGTATATTTTGTAATATTTTATTACATGTTTGTACATTTTAGTAGACTCTTTATAAGCATTACATAAAAGTCAATCCCAGCTTGAATCTCCATCATCCTTGGTTAACATTCAGAGGTTGCATTACTGTTAAAGTACTGTAATGTATCCTGAGGCCTGGTTCTCCTCTTCTTCATCCATCACACTGACTGACCGACTGACTGACTCCATGCCATGAGATAAACCAGACACAAAATGTAAGGGTGAGAAAGGAGAGTTAGAAAGGTAATAAAACTGCAAACACGTGGATAAAACCAGAGGTGGAAGTAAGCAGAATATATTTTATCATTCTCATGCATTCGTTGTGAAGCTGCTTGGTGCTAAAGGCTCAGTTCTGGAGTGTCTTCGACCTGAAACATACCTCAACATATCACAAAAGATGGTTTTAGATTCACTGACTTTTGTTGATCAACCAGTACATCGAGTGTCGTGTCTTTCTGCATCACTACAACCAGATTTAAACATTTATTTTTCTATTATATGAAGGAAGAGAAAGGAAACATCACAGACAAAAAGAGACACAGCCAAAGAACAGCAAGCACCTCCAAATCAATCAGAATGCTCTTTTAATTGAGTAAAATGCACAGACATTTGTCTGGCTATCTCTTTTATAATATTCACTAATTTCAGAGTTGAGTCTTTTTAACCTGTCACCAACACCAAGTGTCAATCATTAATCTCCAGCAGGTGTATCAAGTGGCTATCTCTGGTGAGACAGGTGTCGCTGAAAGTCTCCTCTAAGCAGCATGAATGATGGGCAATATTCTATATTCTTCTTCCTGTCGACAAATCCCATTAAAAGATCAAAACCAACAATGAGTGTATGTACTAACAAGTATTGTGTGTGTATCCAACCCCTGATAGATCTTCTACCTCGTTGCCATAGTGACAACCATTGTTGTCCAAAAACTATTAAAAACAATGAGCCACACTGTCGCACTGTCCCTTTATTACTATATTCCGCCACCCAAACTAGTCCCCAACAAATAGACTATTTTTATATTACTTATAAAACTGCTTCTCAGTTGAGGCAGCTGGGATGTGGAATTCTTTGCCACTGAGTATCAGAGAGTGCAGTACTTTACTTTACTACTTACATTTTAAATCTAGTTTGACAACATGGTTGAAGGACAATCAGGCCTGTAGTCACTGAACTAAGAGACAGTGAATGTGGCCAGCAATGGTACTGAGCGTTTGGTGTACTGATGAACTGTCTGTTGTTGATGGTGTTGGGATTGTTGATGATGTGCTCGCTCGTGGGGATTTAGTGGTGTTCTTCTGTTGTTTGTGTCAGGGTGGCTGTAATTGTTTTGTTTCTTAGTTTTTCGTGTGGTGTTTCATTGGGTCTGTGTTTGTACAAAGTGTATATAACTGATCTTTTAGCTGTGTAACCTGCGCATCATTAGTGGCCTCTGCCCAGGGACTACAGATGAAAATTAGCTTTTAGCTATATCTGGTAGAATATATGTATTGTACATTGTCCCTGTTAAAAACAAACAAATAAATAAATAGGGATGTTGGAAAGTATTGAGAGGCAGACTAAACATTGCTTTCATGGGATTTGTTGCCAATAAGAAAAACATAGAATAACGCTGTCCTTACCCTCTAAATCTTAGAAGTTTGTACACACATTTACAAGAAACAAGAAATTTAATTCTTGGCTTTTCTTTCCTATTTGCTTGACTTAATTAGGTGTCTCCAAAACGTTTAAACATGAGAGCTACTCAAAACATTTATTCTGTTGAGAGCCACTAATTCTCCCCTCTAATTTTACTAAGAACATACTTGAAACACATTCACCTCCTCTCATCTCTACAAAAAAACAAATGGCAGACATCAGTAATAACTAAAATAGCTTAAATCCGAGGGTGCACTCAGCAGGTTCTTTACACCCCTGAATCAAACACACAGAGCACAACAGAATTAGAAACCACTCTCTCTGCGGAGGCCCTTTCATTTGGTTGCCATCAGAAGTGGCCCTGAGTCACGTCGTGTTGTAAAATTACAGACATTCAGCAGTGAATTTGACATGTTTTTAAGGTTTGAGTTTGAAGGGAGAGCAGATTTTACAGTGCTGCACAAATTCATATGTAACAGGGCTGCACAAATCTAGTTTGGTTGCAGTCAGGAGGTACTGTCAAAATCATTGTTAAAATAAATCTGCCCCCTGTGTACTGTAAATTTACATATTTCACTCATTCATCAATCATTAGAGAGGGTCACTTTTTCCTCCCCCGGTTGGGACCTTTAAAATGTGCTGGGAGAGAGGGTGCTAGCTGAATTTGAGGGTGGAGTTACCCTTCAAAAAACAGGTGAAAAGAAAATTGAACTTTAAAAACTCACTCGTACAAAAATCAGAATGGAAATCGTACTTTGAAAAAGGACCATGTGCAGCACACTCTGTAGTTTAACCATTTTCTTAGTTATTACTTTGACAAACTGATGCATTTTCTCCATTTTCTTCTTCACCTTTTTTGGGTGTTTTTTTTTTGTGGAATTAAGTTTGGTGTAGAAGAGAATGATGGACTTGTATCCTCACTTTGTATTGTTGTTCCTGTAATGTCAGGACTTTGTTTCTGTTCAACAGTGCATGGAGAACAGTCTCTTTGTGCTGCAGGAAAGGGAACAGCTTTTGGATGTGTGGGGACATAAAATCTTTAAATCAAATCAGACTTTTTTAAAAATCTGAGTACTCTTTGGTGAAAATCTGTGAAAACCAAGAACGCACCTTAAGTATTAACGATCCATTCATGCAGTAAATAATAGTCAAACCACACCTGCATGTAAAGCTCACTGCAGCTGATGATTGCGGCTCTGTAATCAAAAGCATACCGAGCACATTTGCTTCCTGTTGTCAAATTTCCATCCGTTCCTCGGCAGAGCGAGCAAACAACCACGGGAACTAATCAGGCGAGGAAACGTCTGGATTAAAGGTGCTGATTGGTCAACCTGGCCTGGCTGTGTTTCATCTCTGCAGCTCAGGTAGAAGGTGAGCCAACTGAATCCGAGGAGATTCATCCATTATCCTCCCTTCAGTGCCCCAGGACAAAAAAACTCTGGAACGGCTTGTCCTTCAGGAGGACCGCGCTTCATTTTCCATCTGAGGTGCTGTCTGAAAGCATGTCGATTACACCCGAAATATGAATTCTCTTTGTTTTCAAGTGTTTCGAGTTACGCGACAAGATCATTCCAGGCCGGTAAGCTCCGCGCTCTCCTCGCTCCGTCTCTACACTCTGAAAAGGTTGTTATGAAAGCTACACACTCGGTGAGACGGTTGTCTGCTCGCCTGTGTGACACAGCTGGTGTCACTCAGAATTAATTGCATCATTTGTCGCCCTTTCCTGTGATCATCCAAAGCAAAGACGTGGCAATTAGCATTTGAAGTGGCAGGTATAAGCTGCTTCAAGCCTGAACGCTGACTGAAGTTGGCGCCGCTTCACTTCTCCAGTCAGCGTTTACAAAAGTGGATTCCCGTAGTCTCCCCAGGGGCTTAACCAGCCCACCAAACACAAGCACTGAATCAATCAATCAATCTGAGCAGCAAAGTTGCTAGACGGATTAGGGAACTAATCCCCGTTTTTAAACACACACATGAGCACTAAATCTTTTTTAAATTAACAACGCCATGAACTAAACTCATGAGGAGGAGGTCGGGGTGGTGGAGGGAGCTGTGACAGCGTTGACCTGAGTGAGAGGTGTCAGGTTATAATGTCCGCACTGTACACCTGCATGAAGAGGATTGGACGTTGATAGTCAGCTGGTAGCCAATTCAAGCGCGGCTTCAGTCCTCTGCGCAAACTAACACTTTTACTGGTGAGTGTTTCAACCTCACCGGCTGACAGGAAGCTGGATTAAACTAACTTGTTCGGATTGTAGAGACTTTGGAGGTGTGCACGTCTGCTTCTTACGGTTACCCAAAACTCTCCTCTATCCATAGATCCGCAAAGACATTTACATGTGTCTACACAGAAATATAATTATAAATAAAAATATAACATGCTCCAGGTTAAAACACTAGAAAGATAAACAGTAAAACAATGGAAAATTGATGCACACCAAAAATAGCGATGGGGAGCATGGACATCAAAAAACAATTAAAGAGAAAAGCAATAAAAGATAAAAAATCTAATAAAGGGCATAAAGCATTCAGAGCACACAACAGGCTGCTCGCCCGCAGAAACTGCCAGGTAAATATGGAAAATTATCGTTCAAAAAGGCGTATTTGAAAACAGGGTTTTGCAAACTTGTGCATTTATGTTTGTATCTGCAAGCTTAGTTTTGTAGACAAACGAAAAGCCCTGGTTCTTGGCAATAATAACCTGTACATGATTAATAATTATGTTTATTCAGTGTAATAAGGGGTTTGAGATGTGGGTGTTGATTCAATGGTCTAATTCTCCCAAGCATTTTCACCTGTTCTGTAGGCATGACAGTCCCAATTAATTTAGTTTTTTTCCATAAGGAGAACTTTGTAAAACGGATCATTTCATCATATGACTACTTGTAGTTTGATCGCCCGAGCACCTGTTAACCTCACTGCATGAAGAGACAAATTTGTTATAGTTTCAATATGAGGTCAAACAGGTGCGTTTAGGAACACGACTCACCTGAAAATCCTTTCAGACTAATTCATCAAGAGTGGAAGAACCCATCAGGTGTGACTAAATGAGGGACGGACAGATGGGTGGGATGAAGAGAGGAGGCAAAGGGCGATACGGCTCATGAAAGAGTGATTAGGAAATTGTGAGGCTTCGTAATGGGAATGTAAGACTGCACAAGAGGTAGAGGCTACTAATGGAGAAATGTAGGATTTGCAGTTGTTAGTGTGGTTGGATTTGGCTGTAATGGGTAAAAAGAAGGACATAAATACAAAACAAGAACAGGTAGAAACACACTCACTTTCACTTTGTGCCCTTTTCTCTTTCTTGATGTATCAACAACTGTCCGCTGGAGGGAGAGAGGGCAGACGTCTTGTCTGCTTCGGGTTAATTACCTCCACCCCTCCGGGCCCACAGGAAACCCCATCAGAGGAGAAACATGGGAAGTCAGTGACCGAGACAAAATGAGGAAGCAATGCAGGAGTTTCCATTTCCAAAGGATACTTGTAATTAGACTCACAGTGAGCAACAGCCAGCCTCATGAATTCATGTATGTGTGAGAAAGAGAGAGAGAGCATGTGTGTGTGTGTGTGTGTGTGTGTGTGTGCGCCACGCTCCACTGTTGGCATTTCCACAGATCGTTGCACACTCGACCGTCCTGCCCTCTCTGTCTCTTTGTGGTCACTTGCAATTGTCATTTTCAAAACTAATTACACAGATCAATTATGGAGTCACAGGAGTGCCATGAAAAGAATAACTCTGGGACAGAGTAAGACAATAAATGTGGAAATATAAAGAGAAATAAATAAAAGGATATTTAAATGTGGATATATCGAGACAAATAATTATTTTTCCTTTTGCTTTGCCCTTATTGCCTTTGCCTTTCCGTTATTGCTTTTGTTATTCCTTGAAGGGCCAAGCTGTCAATCAACTGGCAAAAGCAAAAGGAAATTTGCTTTTATTTATTTCTCTTTATATTTCTTATTCTTTCCCAGATTCATTATTTTTTATGGCACTCTTATGACTCCATAATCAAATACCAGAGGTGGAAAGTAACAAAGCACATTTATTGCAGGAATGAGCTATGGGCTATAAAAATATCAACATTAGATGAATCAACAATGGTGTTAATAATGGATTAATTGTAGTTATCAAAAAGTAGTTATTAAAAGTAGTCTATCAAGCAAAAATGCAACGTTTTCAAAGGTTATGATTACAGGCGCTGCCATCTTGTGTTGGTGACACAGTAGTGATCCCTATCGAGGTCCCGCCCATACACCCGCCTTAACCAATCGCGGGTACACTCACAGTTGTCAATCATGACATCACTCCCCCTTTTTATAGCATCAAATAACTAATTAAATGCAAACTTATCAGAACAATGAACACTTGAACAAACATTAGCGTGATAAGAACGACCTACAATCACAGAGCCATCTTTGGGAAACATTTTTTAATTTATTCGTGTACTTTGATTTTTCAGTTTGGCCCACCATGTCCCATCCGCTAACATGGGAGGGGCGGGGTTTGTGACCTATACTGCAGCCAGCCACCAGGGGGCGATCCAGATGTTTTGGCTTCTCTTTTGGGGAGCTGTCATGTCGTCCATCTTTATACACAGTCTATGGTTTTATATGATTGTAATATCTTTGGGTTTTGGACTGTTGGTTGGACAAAACAAGACATTTGAACACGTCTCCTGGGACTCTAGGAAACTGTAAATGGTTTAACTATTTTCTTTTATTTTTTACTGGACAGTGGCAATACAGATACAGACAGGGAACGAAGAAGGGTATGACAGCTGGAATCGAAGCGGGAAACGTTGCAGTTATATGGTATGCATCTTAACCACCAGGATGCTCATGTTTCATTAATCTTTGAGGTTATAAACAAAACATTTCATCAATTCATTTTAAAAAAAAAGACCAGTCCATTACAAAAATAATCATTCACAGCCAGAGTGAATGCACTGCTGGTCTATAGATTTATTTCTCTGCAGTGGCAGTAAACAGAACACATGGGCCAGACGATAACGGTACCATATTCAGAGCTTCAAAAGATGTTTAGGGCTGACGAACAGTAACGTTAACTGCCATTAACAGCACGTCTACGGATAGGTGGTCAAGTGGAGCCCATGAGGACTAAAACCACTGGTGTACACGTGCTACTTCACATGTCAGAGGAAAACATTGCCATTTTACTCCACTCTGTCTCTCGGCTGCAGCAACCAGTTGCAGGCAATTTGCTCAGTAAATATTCACCGAAACGTGGACGTTGTCTTTAGCGGTTTCACTTTGTTGGATCAAGATCTAACATTCGGTTTTGCTTGTCATTGTTAGGTGGTAGTGGGAGATTGTACAGTTTGGGTTTGCGGAGCAGGAGGGAGGTTGGATGAGAGATCTAGGGAGTAGAGATGTCTGCTCAGTCCAAACAGAACATAAAACAGACTTTGTGTTTCCATAATCTGTCAGTTAAACTACACAAGCACTGTCCTGAATTTCTCTGTCACTTTTTCCTCCTCATCTTCTCTGTCCACCTCTGCTTCTCCCTTATCACATCCCATTCTTTATTAAAGGGCAGATGTTGCAGTATACATCCCAGTGGAGCCTTTTCTCCTGTAATAGTTGTAACAGTATTACAGTGGCAGCAATATACACGACAAACAGAAGACAAATGCTTTATTGCACCACGAAAACAGGCGAAGAGGAAATACAGGACGTTTAGAGTGACGTTTGGTCAATTGCACATCATATGAAATTACAAAGCTTTCCTCATGACTTGTTCCTATTATAGATCACATAAATGTCAGAGGGGTAAATCTATGTATAACTCTATATACTGCCACGAAGCACACAGGAGAAAGTTTCAAGACATGCCACTCAGGTTTGACTTTGTTAACCTGCCTCAGAAATATAATCCAATAAGTCAGATCTGATGGCAGCTGTGCTCCAGGCGTTAACCAGACAGTTGTCCCGTATATCCATCACAGCCATGAGAGTCAACTCATCTTCTAAGCAGCTCTAACGAGGCTACATGTCCTTGTTCAACTGAAACATGTTTAGGGACCTCAGCAGGATTTGCAATCCTGTCTCCAAGAAACTACGTTTAGTATTTTTTTTTCTCTCATTTTTTCTTATTTAATTACCTTTTGAAGGAACCTGGATTACGTTCTCTGGCAACAGAGCGTTCAAAACAGACCAAACAGTTCAGGGATCTACCCTCAATGGAAGTTTTTCTGTTTGCATTTGCATCGCCAATAGGAACGCTGAAGTGACGTAAGCCGGCCAGCAGTTGGTATAGCAACGTCACTCACAACGTCTGTTAAGTGATTATTTCATCAGATGCTGGCTTGACCCTCAAGAGTTAATTTCTGAAGCATACACACTCAATAAAGCCTGGACTTCACTGTCGGTCCATTTGTCCGTGTTTTGGTCCATTTTTTAAGGCTACCGTTACGAGCTGGTTCCTCTTGTGCTGGGAGAGTACCTACTCTGAAGTAGGAGCTTAAAAAGTCCCTCAAAATGACGTTGTAAGAACTACGATCGTTCCCACTTCTTGCAGTGTGAACACGATAAAAGGTTCTAACTGTTCTTAGAACTATGAAAAAGTTCCTCCAGTCCGAAAACGCCCATATATGTACTGCACAAAGTCTTGGACAGCAGCAGCTAACGACACTTTGTGACAAAATGACTCCACTGAAAATAAAATTGATCAATAGTAAACAGTACCTGCTTGGTACAGTGTCACTCTTATGGAAAATACAAGGATTATTAAAACCTCAAAATATACTCTCCCTAATTTTATCTTCCAAATCCCAATATTTGGTGTAGTGCCCCCTAAAGTGGACTGTTTATTATCCAAAAATTAATGTTTAAATTCCAAAATCCCAAACTTTGTTATAACACCTCAAACTTCCCAGCACAACTGTTATGAGCAGACATTTGGAGATTTTGGGGTGCCATTGGGCCTCATGCCACTTTCATGTTATATTGTACAGACCATAAATATGAGCAAATAAGAGAAGGTGGGAAAAAACTTTCACGTTAGCCTCCAAGTGTCACGAGTGTAGGGCGGTGAGGGAAGGACCCAAGTGCAGACAGTGGGAGGGAGGTTTTAACAAGGTGGTTTTATTGGGGAAAAAGGCAGGAAGGGAGGCAG